>JALBCR010002057.1:0-47622 GCA_030710515.1 Abscondita cerata
CTGTGTACTTCGTTCAGTTACGTATTGCTTCTTTGATAATTTCTTTTTATAAAAAAAAAAGTACCGACGTTATAAAGAGTTGCTTTTAAATTTACGTCTTAATTTTATTACTTTATAATATTTTTTAGTAACTTCTGATGGAGTCATGAAGATGTTATCTATCTATGCGTTTCACATTTTCTCGATTTTAATCATAGCAATCAAACGTTACAAACACAAACATTATTTATAAGGTATGGTAAGGTAAACTTTCTATATATTTAAAAGTTATTGATATTTTTGCTTCAAAATTTGCATATTAGTTCACCAATATGTTCTTAAATGAAGACTAAACACGAAAAAGATTTCATCGATAGCATCGTATAACAGCTAAATAAATAAAAAAAAGTACGACTAGGTTCCACTTGCTCCGTGGTCGTGGGCAACTGAAACCCACAGCATCTTTTTGATTTAAATGCTATAATTTAACATTTAAAATATTTATTTGACTCAAAAAATCATAATACAGTTACATTTGTGGGTGAAACGCCAAACTTAAATTCGCCACGTTTGTCAATAGTTGGTCAAGGTAAAAGTAAAAGTTTTGTTCATTCGTCGTGCAAATTGTGCCTCCAAACATGGGCCAGTTTCGGTGATTTGACAAACGTACATTTTCACATGTTTTTTGTGAACAAACCTCGTCAATATCCAGTCACCCACTTCGATATCCTCTACGTTTCTAGACACGAGATCATCAAATTGTTTTTCGACTGCTTCTTCTTCCGGATCAAACTCATCAGAATCATTCAATTGTTCAAACTGTTCATCACTGCTTTCTTTATCTGGAAGTGAAGCTTTTTGCAATTTTTTCTTTTGTTTTGTTTACCTCGGTTCCACCACTCTTTTGGGTTTGTTTTGCTTGGGGTTCTCCGCATTGTGTCTGACAATGCTTTTAATATGGCTACCTCCTTCTGTGGGGAAGTAATCACCTCAGCTCCTGAACAAACCCATTTGGGTCGAGTAGAATAGAATTGGATGGTGCAGCTTCCGGAGGGACTGTTGATGTTCCCGTTATTTTTTGCCTTCTTCAGAAGCGCACCACCTTTTGTAATGCTAAGGCTCATAAGCATCTTCCGGTATCACTTTGTCACAAAATAAAACAATTTCAGCCTTTTTGAAGCCATGTTTAATGATAACTGGATCTAGATTTGTCCAAATTTTGTAATGATGTATGAAAAAGTGGATTTTGTAATTTAGACCTATAGTTTCCTCTCTGACATTTAATGACTTTCTCGTCCCACTTTAGTTTCAGTGGTCTAAAGACGCTTAAGTCCAGAAGTTGGAGAACATGGATAGTATGTGGTGGTAGCTTTAATACGATTATATTTTCTTTCCCGAGCTTTCTCAACGAGGGTGATGCTAATATGGGAGCTATGCCGTGCAATTGTGCCTCGAAACATGGGCCAGTTTCGGTGATTTGACCACCACATTTTCACATATTTTTGTGAACAAACCTCGTCATATCCAGTCACCCACTCTACACCCTCTACGTTTCTAGACACGATATCATCAAATTGTTTTTCGACTGCTTCTTCTTCCGGATCAAACTCATCAGAATCATTCAATTGTTCAAACTGTTCATCACTGCTTTCTTTATCTGGAAGTGAAGCTTTTTGCAATTTTTTCTTTTGTTTTGTTTACCTCGGTTCCACCACTCTTTTTGGGTTTGTTTTGCTTGGGTTCTCCCGTATTTGTGTCTGACAATGCTTTAATATGGCTACCTCCTTCTGGGGAAGTAATCACCTCAGCTCCTGAACAAACCCATTTGGGTCGAGTAGAATAGAAGTGGATGGTACAGCTTCCGGAGGGACTGTTGATGTTCCACGTTATTTTCGCCTTCTTCAGAAGCGCACCACCTTTTGTATTGCTAAGGCTCATAAGCATCTTCCGGTATCTCTTTGTCACAAAATAAAACAATTTCAGCCTTTTTGAAGCCATGTTTAATGATAACTGGATCTAGATTTGCCCAAGTTTTTGCAATGATGTATGAAAAAGTGGATTTTTGTAATTTAGACCTATAGTTTTTCCTCTGACATTTAATGACTTCCTCGGCCCACTTTAGTTTCAGTGGTCTAAAGACGCTTAAATCCAGAAGTTGGAGAACATGGATAGTATGTGGTGGTAGCTTTAATACGATTATATTTTCTTCCCGAGCTTTCTCAACGAGGGTGATGCTAATATGGGAGCTATGCCCATCGAAGATTAAGATAACCAGGAAGATGATCTTAGGTTGGTATCCAGGTGTCCCAGACGTTTTTTCCCTTGAACACTACAAATGGTGGTAGCTTTTCATCCGCAGCGTTTACTCCATTAACACCGTTATGTTTTGTTTACCTGGTCCACTAATAGCTTTATGTGCTGCTGTTTCATCTATGTTATAAATTTGTGACGGAGGTACATCATTTGTAACTTCTTTTAATAAGTTGAAGTAGACAAAAATAATAAACGGATCCATATTTTTTTTCCGAGTTACTTCAACGCTCTGCGGTTTAAAACAAGTCGTTGCACTTACCGTTTTGCAAAATACAGCAACCGCAATTGTAAATCGGACTTATTTGAAGCAAACTTGTTAAAACGTCACGCATTTTGTTAGCCAGTAGAAACGTAGCGCTCGCAGTTATGGAGTCGTCGTTCTGTCGTATTACACCTCAGAGCCATCTTGTGACTAATGGCGGTACTATAAAGGTGCAGCGTACTAACCTATTGGTTACTAATGATGACACCTGCATGTTTTACTCCCAAATAACCGGTGGGATTTCACTTGCCCCAAATTTCCACTTACCCCGGCGTACCTTATAAAGAGTCAGAAAACTTTTGCTAAAATAAAGATTAGTGTTATTAAAGTTCAAATTTGTTTTAAAAAGTAAAAATTTCGGATAATTTAAGAAATGTAAATGAATTATTTTCTAGATAGCGCTAAAAAAACAGCGCAAAAAATTTCACATCCGCTCCGATACTTACTCGCGATCTAAAGTATATAGACTTACAAAATGCAGACAACAGTTTCTTTTTCTGCAAACTTTATATCCTGGCGATCAGAAACCTTGTCAAATTTTGCTGAAGTGATGTTTAAATAAATTTTGTGGCATTATTGGAGTCGCGAGAATCCTTTGTTGCATCTGCCACATAATCCCACCCGCTATCAATGTTTGGTGTGGTTTAATTAAATCAAAAGTCGTAAGCCTGTATTTTACAATGGAATACTTACATCTCAGCGTTACGTAGAATTACGAGGAAACTATTGAGTAGTTTTAGACAACGTAAACTTGGCTTTTCGGCAGCAAATTATTTTTCAACAAGATGGGGTTCCCCCACATAATTCTCAGAATGTTACTGACCTTCTACGGGAACTCTTCCAAAACCGTTGAATTGCTACACGTGGGGCTGTTTTATGACCACCTCGGTCCACCGTTATTGCCCCTCTGAATTATTATTTTTGGTGTTTTCTGGAAAGCGAGAAGTTTATAAACAGTGGTTATCAAAACGTAAGCGAACTGCAACACGCGATTACTAAATAACATTCATAAGCGAAACATCCTAAATGCTACAAGGAAGGTACAAATGCAAAATGTTTGGAGCAAGAAGGAGTTGTATTTGAACGATTTTCTATGGAAATCAATTAATTTTATTATTCAGTAATTTACTTACTAACAGTTCTAATTTGCTTATCTTTAAAGATTTATGGAATTAATAAAGGAAAAAAATTGGTTTTTGTGTAACATAACTTTCAATAGTTTACTGTTGTAGCTTCTTTATTATTCATTTTGAAAACTTATGTGTAAACATGTTATATTTTCAAATTTCAATTTTCTTTCAATTTTATCATAAAAATGTTAGTTTGTAATGTTAACCAACTTCTTCTTACAGTGTAGGCAAATTAGATTTTTTGGAAGAAAAAAAGTATAAAATTTTGAAATTTTGGTTGTGAATTTCCCGTAAGAACTCAAAGTTACAAATCCAAAGAGTTCCCACTCCATCGGGGGGGAAGCTTATCACCCCTACCCAAAACTCACCCCCAATCGTAACTTCACAATGGTTTTGCATTTTGCGTTTAAACTGTAACTCTGAGCAAAACAAGTTATAGGACTTTTTAGATTCAACATTAAATTCTCCACAAAAATTGTCGTATAATTTTTTTGGGCATCTCCCACCCAACGCTCATAAATTGGAAAATAAGCATAGTTTTCAGCGCGAAGGCAAAAATGAGCATTGCGCCGCCTTTTGCGTCGATTATCTCAAAAAGTATTAGCGTGAGCAAAAAAACATATAGAAGCAAAATTGTATATCAGTTCTTTTTCTACAAGATTCATCTTGGATAAAATATTTTTGCATAAGTACTAGTGATCATAAGATAATTTTTGTACTTGTGCATTTTTCTATATTGAACCCCATATAAACATACTTGAGAAATATGGGGCCTGATATCGATTTGCTTACACTCCTTATCGCTCTCTGTCTACCAGAGAAAGACATTCGTTTTTTGAGAGATAGCCAAGGAAATATTAAGAAAAGGCTGTATACTTCCCAAGACTTAAGACAGTTTTAAAAGATTACAATGATAATATTTTATTTGCTCATGCGTTTAGTGGCTGCGACACCACTTCTGCCTTTTTTGGCAAAGGAAAATTGCTGACCGTAAGCTTAATAAACATAAGAAAGGATTTACAAAAATGTGGTCGCCGTATTCAATAAACCTACATCAGCAAAAGATGACATTGCAAGAGCTGGGGAAAAATTTACGCTTGCTCTACATAAGACACTCCAAAAAGAAAGATATTTAAATCATTATCGATTCATTTTATTTAATAACCTATTTGGTCAGTCGAATAACGCAGTCATCTTGTCCAGACATATCGAGTTTTTTATCAAATTAATTTGTGGAAAGGAAGAAATTTGTGAAGCAACTGAATGGGGTAAGAAAAACTAACAACATTCTAATGCCAGTGCTCACGACTTAAGCCAGCTCCACCTCAATTCTGCAGCTCATATCTTGCGGCTGTAAAAGAGCTGTGGAAAGCGATGTCGCTCTGTAAGAGTTGGCCTGCGCTGCTCTACAATGTGTTACAATTGTCATGGGCAGAGTTGTGTAAATTCCATCGAGGAGGACCATCTTGCAGAGGCAATTGGTTAAATATTTTATTAGTGGAATAGGTGTCTAGGGAAAACCACTTAAAAAAAAACGTATTGAGAGCTCTACCCTTAAGGGTGGTGTAGAATCAAAGTGCTGAATGCACAGGTATAAAAATTATTTCACATTCTCAAAAATATTGTATCTAAGATGGATCTTGTTGAGAAATTTTCCTTCTATTCATTTTTTTGTTCACGCTAATACTTTACAAGATAATCGACGCAAAATGCGGTACAAGGTTCATTTTTGCGTTCGCGCTTAAAACTATGCTTATTTTCGAAGGTCATTTATGAGCATTGGGTGGGAGATACACAATAAATATATAACAATTTTTGTGGAAAATTTAATGGAGAATCAAAAAGTTATATCACTTTTTTCTCGTCAGAGATACGGTTCACGTGCAAAACGCAAAAAATCGTCGTTTGAGGGTCGTTTTTTGAGCAAAATGGGATTAAAAGCTCCCCACGAGTGGGGACTCTTTGGATCTGCATTCGGGTTCTTACTGGGAGTTTATAACCAAAATTTCAAAACTTTATAAAACTTTTACTTTCTTTTTCTCTATTCGTCGTTATTTCATCTAAATTTATTCGACTTGACTTTCATCACACTGTATATATTAATATTCTCTAAAAAACGTAAAAAAAGTATTTTGATTTTTTATAAATTTTGAAATTTAACTTACGTTATAACCTGAAAATTGAGACATATTTTAGAGTAAATTACCATATTACACTGATCCCAGTGAAAATGGAAACTAACGTGCAAATAAAAAGTACATCTACTATAGACAGTTTCAGATATTTGTCATTCTTATTCAGCAACGTGTACAGAACCCAAAAATAAATAAAGTAACCTAAAATAGAATAAGTACGCCCAAAAATACGTTACAGACGAGATTTACGACCGAGTATAAAAAAAGACAGTTTTAAATACTATTTGTAAAGCACCATTTAGTTTTATATGTTTTCGACATGTAAATACAATTCAAATAGTACAGGAAATACCAACGACGATGTTTAACATGTGTAATTATCTTATACGCTCTTTGATTATAACCCCGTTGCGACAACGTCGATTTAACATCGAAATTAAAAGCGGTTACATGAAAAAAAATCTTCGAATTTGATTTTAAGTTAATGCAACAAGTAATTTAAAGTCATCTTCCGAAAAAAAAAATTATATAAAGTGAAATTAATAGCGGTTACTTTTTTAAGTGGTTTATAACACATATCCCATTGAAAATAATTATAGTTTGCATATATAAAACATTATAAAATCTAAAAACAGTATATACACTGTAATTTTTGTACATCAGTTAACGTAATTATCGCGTTCTCTTCGGGATCTTCAGCATTATACTGTTCAATTAAAAAGAGATTTTCGAACTTTTTTTAATGTCTTTAGTGCACGCACAATATTTAAATGCGCATAAAAAAATATTAACAGTAGTAGCATCAAAACGTACTTAATGCACCGAGAAAAAAATTTAATAACCCTCAATAAATTACATTTTGTGTATAGAATGCGAGCAATAAATTTCCTGCAAAATATGCCAAAAATTAAATAGAAACGTCAAAAGAAATCGACGTTGCTAAATCGCCTTTAACAATGAATACTTGACTAACAATGGGGTTGTACCTGTATTAGCAACCATCGAACATAGATATAGAAGCCAATACGGACTAATACCCATCGATACATCGATATATCCAGTTCCGATCGGCCGCATGATCCCTTTTAACAATAGTTGAAGCCCTTTCCGAACAAGTCACAACACCTCTTCAACGAACAATAACCAGCCCTTTAACATAAAATTTACCATCGATCCTCTTAAAATCCATGTTATTACATGTATTGTGTAACGTTTGCATTGATATATGCTGTTCTTTACATAACCCATAAATACGCGAAAGCGTAGTAAATAATGTATTAACAGATTAAAATTATTATGAAGCGTAATCTTTTGATCTGCTTAAACCGCTGAGATTAATTTGACGTACATAATTTCGACTAAGATTTTGTAATTAGTAATTTGAACAAATATTCACGAAGCTTTGCCATAATTAATGATTATATACGAAATGTCAATTTTTTCATGCACGGTTTCTTTAATTATTGAAACAAATTTGTTCTTGACCAGGTCTTATTTAATCACATTCATCGTTAAAGCGTACTAATCTAAGTCGATTTTGATGAAGGCTTGCTGTAATGATTATGTATTCGCGTTCAACTTGTTTTCATTATTAACAACACTTATTTTAATTAATCATAATAAAACTAATTGGGTTTTGCATCAAATTTAGAATAAAACTTTCCAATCACTAGTTTCTAGTTCTACCCAACGTAGTACCTTAAGTTTTTTTAGTAAAAATGTAAAATCATATTCATTAGTAATTTTACAGCATCTGACAGGGCGAAGAAAAATTCAAGTGCTTTTTTTAATTGCCGTTACTCACGTCATTAGTAAAACGCACGAAATTTTGATTAACTAACTAAAACGGTTATTATACGTATAACGAGTACAGCACTTTCAATTCCATACGTAAATGTCATAACATAATAATAGTTAGGATATATGGCATACGGTGTTTATACGCTATTTTCTGTTCAAAAGTCGTAAATTACATTC
The DNA here is from genome assembly GCA_030710515.1 of Abscondita cerata. Lineage (NCBI taxonomy): Eukaryota > Metazoa > Arthropoda > Insecta > Coleoptera > Lampyridae > Abscondita > Abscondita cerata. Next base: position 7,797 of record JALBCR010002057.1, read on the forward strand.
AAAAATATCCACTTTTAATTTAATATATTTTTTAAAAATTTTTCTTACATTTGGAACACTGTGTAAAGTTCAGAATTCTTTCTACAGTAGTTGTCAAGTAAGTACTGTCAACAATGGTATTTGTTTAAGATGACGTTGTATGTTACGTCTTATAAGTTAGCGAAACAAAGTGGGCGGAATTGATTAGAATTAATATTATTATTAGTTGCTCAATAGTTGCCAAAGAAAAAAATTAGTTGCGAAACAATTGTTTATAACAAAATAAATAAATGTAACAAAACTTAATAATTAGTTGCTAATTATTTGCTTACTGAATAAATACGTCTCGTACTTTTTGTTTATTAAATAAGGTGAAAGAATGGCAAAACACACTTGAACTACTCTTAAAATGCTAGTTGCTGCTTTCAATTTGATTTTAGTGAATCGTCTGAATTAGTTGCTAACAAATATCTAAATTCTAAAAAATGAGGTGCTCTCAGAAATAACTAATGATATCGAATAACTTGTCTTAGTTTTACAGGAGCGAACTACTCTAAAATTGTTAATTGCTGATTTTAATTTAAGTGTATGTTTTAAATTAGTTGCTAACAAATATATGACTTATTTCTGCGAGCAACTTATTTAGAACTTAGATATTTGTTAGCAACTAATTCAGAGCATTCACCATAATCAAATTCAAAGCAGCAACTGACATTTAAAGTGTAGGTTTGCACGCTGACAAGTGCTTGCTAGTCTTTTTACCTTATTTAATAAACAAAAATAAGAGACGTATTTATATAGTGAGCAACTAATTATTAACTTTTGGTTACATTTATTTATTTTGTTATAAACAATTGTTTCGCTAACTTAATCTTCTTTTAGCGTAATTTTAAATATAATGAAAACCGATGGAGCAACTAATTTTATTCTTTGGCAACTTTGTAATCAATTCCGCCCACTTTGTTTCACTAACTTATAAGACGTAACATACGTCAGATTTACAGTCGTTTGAAGAAAGAAAATATTTTCACTTTTAATTTTTAAAGCCCTGTTAGGTTAAACTTTTAAATTTTAAACACTTTTCCAAATATCATTAAAATTATTGATAGTTTTGTTTTCAAAGCCGATTAGGTTTTATGATTATATTTCTCACATTCTAATGATCAATACTCTTTTTTGCGTTATTAAAAGCAATGCTTTTAGGTACTTTTCTAGTATTCATTGCTAAACCAAGGAGTTATTGTTAAATAATATTAAATAAATATAAATGCTGATAACATGTTTAAACCATTGCAAATGATACAGTGTGCCGCATGTAAGATACGAATCTGGAAAAAAACCGGAAAAAAACTGGGGAATTAAAGCCGGGTATAAAAAAGCAGCGGAAAAAAATCCGACAAAAAAAATTCGCGGAAAAAAAAGCCTCCGGAAAAAACCTCGGAAAAAAAAAGCCGCGGAAAAAAAATCCTCAGGGAAAAACCTGGATATTAAAAAGCTGCAAAAAGCTAAAAAGCCGTGATATAAAAGCTGGTGTGTAAAAGCTGCGGTAAAAATCTACGAAAAAGAATACCGGTGAATGAATCATTTACCGTTCTTAATTTATTTATATTTTCTTGTGCCATTAAACTATAAAGTATTTTAGAAATATTAGTGATTGTAAATACAATTTTATTACAATAGACGACATAATTTTTCTATATAACTAGTCATTCTAGTCATATTTATAATCTAACACAATACACTTTTCATATAATAAGGATTTGTTTACTGGAAGAGGATTAGTTTTAAGACGAATTGCAAGTTATAAAATACATTTCTAAATTTGGATTTGGAAATGCGCTTTAAAAATCAAATTATTTACATTCTAAACTAAAGTGTATAATAGTTGTTATGGTATAAGTGCTAAAGTAAAATATTTTATTTAAAAAAAAAAAAAAAAAAAAAAAAATGTATGAAAAATAGTCAATTACAATGATGAACAAAAAAAAAATTTTTGACACAAAGTACCGATCAACGCATTGAGTTTATAAAAACAGTGTATGGTCCACCATCATTAATTAATACATCGAAGAATTCCTTATTGTCGTACAATCTGGAGGCCATACTATAATCTTCATAATGATAATCTTGAGAAACTACAGCAAAAGTTTTTTAACACAACTGATCACTTGATGCGTTATTTTTTCTCCAGTTTTTTTTCGGATTTTTTTGTCAGTTGTTTCTTTCGTCAGCTTTTTTTTCACCGGCTTATTTGTTGGTTTTTTTTCGCGGCTTTTCTTTCCGTCGGCTTTTTCTTTCCACGGCTTTTTTTCCGCCGACTTTTTTTGCAGCCTTTTTTCCCGGCTTTTTATTCCCGGTTTGGTTTTTTTTTTTGTTTTTTTTTTTTTTTTTTCTCACGGCTTTTATTCCGCCAACGGTAAGATACAGACATCTCCATATTTTCGTTATTAAAGAGAATACACATATTAATGCTTGCATTCAATACTGGGTGAAGAGTCACATTTTGAAGATAGATAACAAAAGTTTGAACTTTAAAACTCTCCCTTCTATACAAATTGACCGAATCTCAATATTTTGCTTTGAAAAATTATTAGAAAAAGTTATTGAAAACATAACGCATTCTTAATTATTTCATCATCTTGTAGTATACTAAAATTATTTATTTTTAATTTCATAACTAGTGTGCTGACAAATTGATAATTTAATAGTGTAATGTATTCAAATATTTCATGAACATAAATAACAGGGTTTACTTGATTCTTATAGAAATTTGGAAAAGTAGAATGGATAATGGAAAATTTCAAACGAGGAAAATTAAATACAGAGCAAGATGAAGATATGCCAAAAGAGCAAGTGTAAGAGAAATGGAAATCAAGGATGAAATTGAATGGAAAATAATTGAAGAAAGCACCATGAAGAATAAAGAAACCAAAGATAATATTGAAGAAATCAAGAAAAGTAAAATTAGAAATGGAAATGAAGAAATAATAAACAAAATGATAATGAAGAAGAAGAAAAGAAAAAGTGGTTAGCACAACATAAACGAAAACAAAAAAAGAATCATGAATGAAAAATATGAATTACGGAATACAATTACAAAGATAAAAATAAGAAGACAGGAAAAATCAACAGGAAATGTAAAGAAGAAAAGACCAAAACGGATAAAAGAAAATGGAGGACTTTATCATGAAGATGTAAAAGGAAGTGTCCGGGAGGACGGGTACAACAACAATGGAAAATCGAACAAGATACGAAGGATGTGGAAAAAGGCATAAACTGTAAGTTAAGAATTAATTAGAAAAACAGGATAGAAAACAAATTAAAATTTGAAATTTACCAGAAATAGGACATGAGTAAGATAGTTATTATTGGAAATGAAAATTAAGATTGATTTAGAATTATGTGAATATAATGAATAGGATAGAATTAATAGAAATAAGGTGGGAAGTTATAGGTTGAGAGGAAAAGTAAGATAAAAAAAGTTATTTAAGTTAGTAACGAAGAAAAATAGGTTGGGAGGAGTGGTTAGTAACGAAGATAGATGAGAAAAGAGAAGTTTTGAAGAAAAAAGTATATTTTGAAGAAAAAAGAAAAAGAAGTCAATGGTCAATGGTAAGTTAAGTAGAAAGAATATAAAAAATGCAAAAGAAGAAATGGAAAATTAAGCAGAAAAATTATAAGTAAATGGAAACAAAGATTAATTCAATGGAATAGAAGTTATTATGTAGTATGTAAACGGCGATAAATAGTTATATGAAGAATAAATATTGATTTATTTATTCGTAAATAAAAAGAAATCTATGATCAAATAAAGAAGAAATCTACGATGAAATAAATAAAGAATATAACAAAAGAAAGTAGTGTAAAACTGAAGTGGGGGAATGAAATGAGAAACAATGTTATGAGAATAGGAAAAGAGAAAGATGAAGTTAAAGAAAGAAAACTGTTAATCAGTGATTATCTAAGTTAAATTTGAAGAAACAAGAAAATAATTAAATTATATTCCAGAAGACATAAAGTGAAGATAATCAGAAGAATAAAGAGAAGAATAAAATTGAAAGTAAATAATGAAGGAATCAATACAATTTTTAAAAAAGTAAAAAGGATGAAAACTGATTAGTTAAACAATCATTTACTACGCATCTATCTACGATTGAGCACGGTCATTCATCCAGTACTATGGGAAACAATTGACAAGCTAACTATGTATCAAACTGACACGGATGCCAGTCTGCCAAAAATTCAATCATTTGTGTACAATTCAGAAAGCAAAAGATAAGACAGAACAAATTGTAGCATCGCAGGTAGTTCACAACATGTTCACAGCAACGTCGCTACAAAGGCGTTAACTAAAGGTTTTAACTACGCAGTTGCACCTACCCACATATCAACTAAAGCCATATTCTGCGGGGTGGAATCAGCAATCACCAACATAGACCATAATATTGCTAAAACAATCCTACAAGATGTATCCAGAGTGTTCAGAACGTCCAAGCAGCCAAAAATAAATTGTTGATAGACGAATACAATGCCTTACAAAAAATCTTTATCCTACCAGCCGACAAAGGGAATGCAACAGTTGTGTTGAACAAAAAATAATAAAATTTATCATTTAATTTTAAACAATAATTGAAGCAATTTATACATGAGCGCCTGACACCTTTTAAAAAATTAGTTATCAAGTATTTATCAAAATTTAAACCATAGGTATTTGCGTTTGATACCAACTAGAGTTGGTGAATAACATCCTAATGGGCGTTAAAACATAATTCGAAAATCAAAAACAAATAAGTTTTCTTAAAATTAATACAATTCTAACACTGACCCTAGTATTATCCTTGTTAAAAATTCGCCGAGGCGAGTACACTCTGCATTCATTTAACCCACTTTTACTACAAAGTTTCAATTGCAGCAACCATTATTTTTCTTTACGTGTAGTTCAGGGTCACTAATTTTATTGTTGGTTTAAGTACATATTTTCAGCATTTTTCTTGATAGAATATAAATGTTTTGGACACAGAAACAAACACTGAGTTCCAATTAAGCCTTCCCTTTCGTCTACGGCAGCTCGTTTCATTGCACACTCTAAAGATCATCATCTAGGAAGAGATTTCTTAACGAAAATTAAATGGGGTCTTTCCTATGAATTGTTTTTCTAAACTTAGACCTGCTGAGTTACAGTTGATCAAAGAACATCGCACGCTGGTAATCAAGAATACGGTCAATATTATTTTTCCTGCCTAGGTTAGAAGTAGTGTCCATGGCCTACTCTGAAGCTAACGTCTAGCCACTCCCTTCTTGACAAAGCATTTGTGTAGGAAAACCATCATACATTTAAACTTGCCAACCTTTACACTAAATACCTAAACAAATGTGTTGTATGGGTTTCTCATGTGGTTTGGGAGAATCTTGATAACAGGCGCAGAAACTGAAGTTGCGATTCTTTGGAACAACATGATTGTTGACCCTGAAATACTCTGGAGTACTATATGAAAATATTGGGTCCTTTCTCTATTTATTAGTATGTACTGTTAGATATTCTTCCTATGTTGGATATGCCCTTTGTCTGTTAGAACTTTCATCAAGTTAGGTTCACCATACACAGTCAAACGTTTTCCAAATTTATGGAACTGTTAGCTTTTTCATATTGTTTTCATCGCTCATTCCCCTTTCTTTTTAAACCCAAACATTTCATCATACAATTTTCTGCCATGACCTTTGCAGTGCACTGTAGTACACCCCATATATCCAGTAGCCTTTCCATATGTATACGTACGAGTTTGGATAACGAATTTTCACTTTATTTACAAAACTTATTGGTATAATTTTTGCGACCAAAATGTAGCCATTCCTTCATTCAATCACTAAGAGTGCAGCTTTACAATCGATTTTTCAGTCAAAACTTTAGTTACGTCTAACCATTAGTTATTCAGAATAATATTATTTGTTTTAAGTTTACTCATCTTATTCTTACAAAGACCACTCTATCATCATACAAAATACCAAATTAGTGTATTCTTACGAAAAAGCACAATAAAAACTTACAAAGCACACAGTTTATAGTTGTCAAGTTCCATTTAAAATTACAGGAATATCTTGAAACGTATCTTGAATATCTAAAATTCTACGATGGCAGACACATTATCGATATTACATTGATTATGCAATATTTCACTTAGTACAAGATTAAAGTAATATAAAGAACGTATAGAAAGAATGCTTTCAAATCAAAAATAATTACTTATGTCGTAAACCTCCATTTCAATTTACTTAATGTATGTCAATTTGAATGCTTTTCATATTCAAAAAAAGCTCGCAGCAAGAAATCTCCCAAAAAACAAACATTTTATTCACAATGCATCGCATCTGGTAAATAATCACACGAGAGAGAGAATTTTGAACAAAGCACGTATAAACGTCTGTCCAACGACAAGGAATCTCAGCATGTCCTGAATGAAGGGTATAAACAATCACTACCCGCGGTTGATTACGGAGACAATGCAACCCCAAGAGTTGTGTTGTTCTAAACCGGAACTCCTGCTTGAGATACTCGATCCTGTAAGTGCTTTTTACATTTACTTTCGACAAGAGGATTAAAAAGAAATATGATTCATATATAATTTTTTTGTTCATTATAAAAATTAATCCGCAACTAACCTTTTAATCGTTACGTTGTAGGCGATTAAAATTAAAACACGCATTGCTGTCATCACGTTGTTGTAGTTTCAGTTGGAAAACATGTCGATTGATCTGCGATAAGCTTTCAAAAAAATCAAACACTTCGAGTGTTACTAATTTGTAATAAATTAAATGCTGTATTTCCTAAGCGAAGTCATTCATCAATCGCAATTTATAGTCCTTTCTTTTCTTCTAACGACGTGATTGTATAATAAAAATGAAACGTTTATTTTTTTTAACAAGGAAGGATTTAGGTGAAACGATTTTTGTAAAATATTTTACATACGCACATTATGTGCTACATCGTTATTATTTACGTTTAGATCAGGAATTTTTATTGTAATTGCTTTTGAAGAACGTAAAAATTTAAATGTGAATGTTGTGAAACGTATAGTCATTATAACAAAATTGACAATTAATTGTATATATGGGCGGTAATAAACATTAATTATTTTTTGCTACTACAGGTCACTATAAGAATTTTTATTTTGAAGAAAAATTTCAGTTTTGGCAATACTTTTTTGTTAAAGTGATAAAACGATACGTCTATGCTGTAAAAGTTTCACATAATGTAATTTACTACAATTTTTCTTTTATAGCTTATTTGTTTAATTAATATTCATGAAGATATTGTTAAAACAACAAATGTCACGTGATTGTCAAATTTACGTAATTCATTATCAAATTAAACTATTATTTAAACAAAAAGTGTGTAAATATTCTAAAATAATTAAAACATATCTTCTCTAATGTGGCAAAATCTAAAAAACTATTAAATTACCAACTGTCATTAAAATTGGGTCAGCTTAATGTTTAACTACACTAATTCACATTTTTGTTACCTATTTAATGTTTTCTAACTAGTCGTCACAACAAATTGTAAACTTTTACGGTTCTCTTCTCGGTGAACGTTAGCACGCCCCTGCTCGGCGGCGTCATGTAAACGTACGGGGTTGCTCAGCGGAGGTATCGGTAACAAGAGCGGTATCTCTGTGGTTCAATGCTTTGCGTAATAACGGGTTCTGGTTGCTGTAAAAAAGTTAACGCACAAACTTTCAAACAACATATATTGTGCACACTAAGAAAATTAGATGCCAATAATATACAACAATTATTTACAATAAACGGTTTGCGAATATAACTTGTGTGAGTATTTTAACCAACAATTCAAAATGTTAAACAAACACAATTAATTCAATACCGGCGGCTTTAACATTGACAATCACAATTCCAATTCTACAAAATAAATACAATTACTTTGTCAACGTAGAAATTAAACAGGAAAACGGTACGCAATAAAAATCAACATAAAAACAACGGTTCTTCATTAACGTAAAGGAAAATAAGCACTCTTCGGTCGGCAAGCGGTCAAAGGTAAACGGAAAACGGCTTCGGAAAAAACGGAAAATAATACGGAAAACTAAGGAACGGCTTCTAACAGGAACTAAATAATGGTTTCTAACCGGGTTGGGATTACAGCCACATCCAACGGCTGCGAATTTAAGCGGCAGTCGATCCACTTCCAATAATTTGTCTCGCTGTAACAAACAGGGTTAATCGGCTGAAATTTAACGTGTGATTATTAATGAATTTAATTGTACGCAGGTGTCAATTAAATTCCGGTGAGTTGAATTTCAATTCAACTAATATCTGGAGCTGTTGATAAGACTCTTTTATTTACAGGCACGGGTTATTAACCTAGAAAAGTTAATCGGGCAGTGTGCTTGAAAATACAATTCGGAGATAATGTTATCTATCCACGGCAATAGTTCAGGACAGATATGTAGCTATGTCTCGAGGACGGCGCGTCCGAGACTTTATGTAGATGAAAGCACTAGAAACGTTTCCAGCTTTATCTAACGCTCAACTGTATCTATCGTGAAATATCCTTTAGCAATTAATATTACGGAAAACAAGGATCACGGGGGACGATTGTATATTCGTTGCACACAGGGCAATTTACGGGTTCGAAGCTATCACAAACTGGGGGTAGGATAGGATCGGACGTGGTGCATTGAAGCATTTACCGACTCGTCGGACTCGTGTCCAGAGACGGTTAGCTTGGCTAGAATTCGTATTCTGCACGTAACACCAGGTAAGGGGATGTTGTTAATACGGATACTCAAAACGGATAAATTACAGGTATGCGGAAACAGGTTAGCGGTGATTTCAGGTGAATATCGGAGCTATTTTTATTTTATTTAAACGGCAAGCGGTTTCTAATCCTCCACCAGGAGTCTTTAGAATTAAATTGTCACCTACGGCGAAGCTCGTGTTCGCACCGTGACCAGGCAAAAATTCTTTTCTTGTTTTCCTCTTCCGCAAGAGGACAAGAACTGTGTCTTCTAATGCTGAGCTCTCGCTTTTAAACGTTTTGGCGGTGTTGATAACGCGCGTAAAAGTGGGGTCTCTTCTCTGATTGGTCGGCGTGGCTCGTTGACTTTTTAGAGTAGGGAAAATCCACTTCGTAACAATTTCTATTTTCGAACTTGATTGCGGGATTGAACCTTTACATATTTCCCTCTCTTCGGGAAAGACCTGGTTATCCGGTTATACTTACAGGCCACTGCGGTCCAATCCGTGGAGCTCATTTGGATCTTGGTCGGTTGTCATTCCAGTCCAATAATCCGAGAGCAACCGCCTCTTCTCTTTTCATCCGCACCCAGGAGTTTTTGGAGGTCTCCACCAGGACTCTTTTATTCTGAACCCGCTCCTTTTGGGCCTGGCTAACGCGGCGTTTAGTTTTTGGTGGCACAACATGGCGGTTGAGCTCTTCTATGGTCATTCGACTAGGGCTTTGGTCAGTGCAACATATTCCGCGGGCGGGCGTATCGGTGGCACTGGTGCTTTACTTGTGGTAGCCAGTGGCCGTTGAATTCTCCACAAAAATAAATTTAACGGGTGGCTGGCGGGTTTGCGTTGCTGCGCGGCTTCCTTCGTTGGTGCCATTCTGCGTTCGACTGTGGCAGAACGGCATTTACTTTTATTGGGTTAGGTCCCCACTCTTCAAGTTTTAACGTGTACGGGCACCTATTTTCTTTCGTTCCCCTCTTTTTGGAGCTACACCATGACGGGAAATGATCCTGGAGACGACATACGGACCGGCGTATCGGGACATTAACGGCGCTTCGGCCAGCGGCCTTATCGGATACTGGATGCTGTTTTTGATACACGATATCTCCAATTTTCGGATGGTATTCTCGGCGGCGTAAATTGTAATGGTGGCTCTGGTCCACAAAAGCTTGTGCCAAGTGTTCTCTGGCTACTGCGATTAATTCCTGGAGTCGATCCAGCTGTCTGCGCCGTCCAGGCACATCAGGTTCCGGCAGCTCGTCTCCAACGGGCTCACGGTGCAGGGCTCTAGGCGGTTCCATTTCTCGTCCATAGTTCAACAACGACGGAATAAAACCTGTGGACTGATGACACGCAGAATTTATTGCGAAACTCATCTCATTTAAATGGGCATCCCAATCTTTTTGATTTTGGGCGGTGTTTTGGGCGATCAAGGTACCAATTACCTTGTTCTTACGCTCAACAGGGTTACTCTGGGGGGTCTAGGGAGCTGTCAGGCGTTATTGGATTCCCAGCTCTCTCAGGCCTTCCTGAAAACTTCTGCTGGTGTACTGGGGACCGTTGTCTGATAACAGGACTTTCGGACATCCAAATCGGTATACGATTCGTTCCATCAGGGCGGTCAAAATTCTGGAAGTGGTGGCTTTCTTTAACGGGCATATTTCTGTCCATTTCGTGAACCGGTCTTGAAATATCATCAGATATTTGTTCTGTTTGCTTGAGCGGGAGTACGGGCCTATAAGGTCAGTACTCACGCTTTCCTGATGGTGCTGGTGTAAAATGCATTTTACCTGCAGGTGCCACGGTCGGTTGTTTAAATTGTTGACAGGTGTGACATCTCTTTACGTATCGCCGTTCATCATGACTGCTTCCTGGCCAATAATAGTTCTGGAAGATGCGTGTTAACGTTTTGGCATGACCAAAATGTCCGGCGCTCCTGGCATTGTGGCATTCTTCTAATACGTCATCTCGGCGGTCTTTTGGAACGCTGTACTACGACTCGTGAAAGCCTTCGCTTATTTCCGGGCTATTGGCTGGGAAATTGCGGTATAATTGCTGATCACGGATACGGTATTCTGGGTAACGATCAGGTTCGCGTATCACTCCTTCGAAGATTCTTCGATACCACGGGCATGTAATTGTATCACCTTTGGCGGCGATCACGGATAACGGCTGGGCTGGTTCGTGCAGACGAGACAATAATCTGCAACTACATTTGACTTACCTTTTTGGTACTCCACAGTGTAGTCATACGGTTGTAAGTCCAAATTCAACGGGTGAGTCTTGAACTCAATTCTGCATGCTGTGCAGCCATCTCAAACTTCGGTGGTCTGTACGTATTATGAAGTGATAGCCTTCTATATACCCACGAAACTTTTACTGCGTAAACCACTCCCAAGCATTCGAGGTCGGTTACAGACTAATTTTTCTCAGCGGCGGTTAATGCTACACAATTTTATGAAACATTGCGCCGATAAGCGAAAACAAAATTAAGGTAAAAAATGGTTCAAATAAAAGCTATAGACAATAAATTTCCAACAACTTTTCTCCCTTAACTTTTTTGTAAACTCGATATTGGTGGAGGTATTATTACAACAATTAGTGTCACGTGATTGATATATCTTAGTAATTACTATCGGATCAAAAATTGTGTATAATTACTTTTATTTGAAACTAAAATGTGTAAAATGGATATTTTTCAAATATTTAAAAAATTCGAAAATCTGTGTAGGTTAACGGCCCTTTTGGCTACATAAAATGTGCCAAAAATCTAATCAAATCTGAGAAATTATAATTAAAGTCTATGTACAAAGTTTTATAAAAATCGAACGGGTGGTTTTCTTGATATCTTGTTTACATACGGCCGACCATCGGACATAAATTTTTACTCCATATCTTATGAAATAAGATGGGGAGTATGCAGCCAATTTCCAAACTGAAAATTTTAACACCCTTTTTCACTTTTTCCGGCAGAATTGGAGTTATAATGAAGCAAAAAAAAATTTATGTCTGACGGCCTGCCATCCGTCCGTATGTAAACAAGATATAAAAGAAAACCACACGTCCGATTTTTATGACACTTTGACACTTTTACAAGAACTTTATTTATAATCCCGAAGATGTGATTGGTTTTGGGCATAATCTATGTAGCCAAAAGGGACCGCCAACCTACCATTCGAATTTTGAAATATTTAGAAAAATATCCATTTTACATTTTGTTTCAAATAAAGGTAATTATACCAATTTTTGGATCCGAAGGTAATTACTAAGATATATCAATCACGTGACAACAATTGTACAACAATACTCCACCAAATCGGTTTACAAAAAGCATTTAAGAAAGATTGTTGAAATTCTATTGCCGATAGATCTATTTGAACCATTTTATTAATTTTGTGTTTGGCTTATCGAGCGCAATGTGGAATTCTGCGGTTAACGCTTTACGTATTACTTACTTTTCATAAAGTTGTGTAGCATTACCCGCCGCATTTTTTGATGCGATAAGGAATTACTGAGATATAACAATCACGTGACCAATATCAATTTTACAAAAAAGTAGTTGGAAATTCTATTGTCTATAACTTTAGTTTGAAGCATTTTTTTAAAACGCAATTTTATCTTCGTTTATCGGCGCAATGTGGAGGTAAACGCTTGTTTATTGCTTCATCCGGATAAAATCACTCCGGTTAACACCACTCCGGTCAAAATCACTCCATCAAAAATAACTCTAAACATTAATCACTTCACGAAAACACTACCATTGCAAATCAGTTTAGTAAAAATAACTCGTACCAATAGTCACTCCATGAAAGAAACACTCATATACAAAAAACAAAACAAAACATAAAACACTTTAATTTCTACAACATTAATACAAATAGGTAGGTACACTCATGAAATTTAAAACTTGGACACCACAATTTCTGTAAACAAAAGTTTGCACATTGTGAAGCGGGTTTAAGGGTATCATTTACAATTCTAACAGCAGGTAGTCTCAGCAAGGGTTATCTTATAAAAGGACTGTAGAATGAATCATTACACTAAGCACGTTTTAGAAAACAGGTAATTTACGTTGCTTACTTAATTTTTTTCTTTAAAGAATATATTTGAAGGTATCGCTAATTAAACACCATAGCTCGATTAATTATCGAATCAAAATTTTGTTTAGGAAATGTTTACAAAATAAAATTAGAAATAATTTTGATTTAAAAAACGTCTACAAGCAATAACTTTTAAATTAAATCAAAAACTAAACATGGTTATTTGGGTTGACTGATTATTACTTATTTTTAAATAAATCTAACCTACTAATTATTGTAAGTTATTAAAAAAATCATTAAACTCTCTATTCATAATATTTAGTCCTTACAAAATGTATATTTTATGACGTTTCATTTTTTTCTGTAGTTAATATAAAAAGTGAAAATAAAAACTAAGGCAATTCTTATTGTCAACGTATATATTTAGTTTTTGACAAGAATTTATTACATAATTATAATTAAGATACCAAGTTATAGTTTAAAATTAAATGAAAACTTTTTTTTAATAAAGGTATTACTATATAAATAAATATAAGAAATCAATAATGGGTGTGACCTCCATTATTATTGATACATTCTTGGAGGCGTCTGCTCATTGACGCTATCAAGGTATCAATATAATTAATATTAATCGTTTCCCATGCGGTATCAATGGCTGCAATTAGTGCATTACGGTTTACTGGTATAAAATTTGGCCCTTGTTGTAGATACTTTAGGTCTACCACTTCCGATGGCTCTTTCAAAGTGTGTTCAAGATTCCATTTTACTCGGTAATGCCCTACGGTGCTTTTGGTATATCTAACATACGTGAAATTTCACGCACGCTACGGCCCGCCGCTAATTCCGAAACAATCCGCGCTTTCAAATCAGCACCGAGATGAGGTGGCATTTTCACAACACTTAAAATTTTAAACTAAAATGGAATTTACATTTCTTACTTTATTTATTGGTTCACACTACCCCTTCTCAAACAGTAGGTAATTGTTTATTTATTACATACTTCTAATGACCAATGTAACAACCCTTAGAGCAATATGACTCAAAGGAAGTAAATTAAACAAGCAAGGATATTCTATTGTTATTGAAACTTATTCATAAAGTAAAAGCCATTTCCTTATAATGCTAATGGACAGGATTTTCTTTTAAGTATTAAGATTACAATAGAGGACTTATAAACTTTCGAAAATATCTAATTATAAATATTTACACTGCAATTGCGCTTTTCCTTAATAATTTCTTAGCAATAACATACACGTTCTTGGTTTTAAGTTGTCATAAATTTGATATGATATAAATTTGTGTTTCTAATATTACATCACAAACTAATCTTTATTCGCCAAAAATTGTTGCTTAAGTTGTAAAGCTTCGTACACACCTGAACAACAAACCGAGCAACAAACATAACAACGAACCGAAAGTCAAACAGAACGACAAACGATCTTTTATGATTTCCACAATCCGAACAACAAACGGAACGTTTGTGCTGTTCCATAATTATTTTCAGTAGTTTTCAGTTCATATATATTTATTATTGAGAAGAGAAAATTGCGGAAAACAAGAAGATAGTGCCAACCAAATTTTTACGCACAAAGAAGAGTAAAAATTATAATTTACTTCGCTTTTTTTATTTTGGAAATTTCCCGCCCAAATGATGCTAATAGGGACATCATTTTTTTCTTGCATTCTTAAACACTGATTAATTTAAAACATTTTTTTCTGTCAACTCCATAATATTACCTAAAACACAACAAACCCACAAAGGGAGGACAAAAATAAATAATTTAATTCTCCCGCATAAGTTTGTTCGCCGTTTTGTTTAGATTCGTCCAAACCTGCAAACGCATTCGCGCGCATTTTCTTTGATGTCGGAGAAAAACCGACAAGTTGCGGGAACGCCGCAAACCGTTCGTGGAACAATCAGGACTTGCGAATCTGTTCTAAAATTCGTACGTAGCACCGTCCAAATTAATGTTCCGATTGCCGTTCGGTTCGTTGTTCTGTTTGTTCCTCGGTTTGTTGTTCAGGTGTGTACGAAGCTTTACAATAAGCATATTAATATGAACTATATCTTATGAAAGGAGAGTTATGTAACTATAATTAACGACTTAACGTTACGTTAGTAGATTCCATTTACTATTTACACATATTTTCTTGGAACATTCGATAATTAACTATCGGGATATGATGACCCTATACTTCGCAGGTTGTGCGCAACTGGATACAAGCAAATAACTTGGAGCTGTTACCCTGGCCAGCAAAAGCCCAGATTTTAACATTATCGAAAATGTTTGGGCTCGAATACTTGCTGTTATCCGAAGACAACAAGGGCCAAATTTTATACCAGTAAACCGTAATGCACTAATTGCAGCCATTGATACCGCATGGGAAACGATTAATATTAATTATATTGATACCTTGATAGCGTCAATGAGCAGACGCCTCCAAGAATGTATCAATAATAATGGAGGTCACACCCATTATTGATTTCTTATATTTATTTATATAGTAATACCTTTATTTAAAAAAAAACGTTTTCATTTAATTTTAAACTATAACTTGGTATCTTAATTATAATTATGTAATAAATTCTTGTCAAAAACTAAATATATACGTTGACAATAAGAATTGCCTTAGTTTTTATTTTCACTTTTTATATTAACTACAGAAAAAATGAAACGTCATAAAATATACATTTTGTAAGGACTAAATATTATGAATAGAGAGTTTAATGATTTTTTTAATAACTTACAATAATTAGTAGGTTAGATTTATTTAAAAATAAGTAATAATCAGTCAACCCAAATAACCATGTTTAGTTTTTGATTTAATTTAAAAGTTATTGCTTGTAGACGTTTTTAAATCAAAATTATTTCTAATTTTATTTTGTAAACATTTCCTAAACAAAATTTTGATTCGATAATTAATCGAGCTATGGTGTTTAATTAGCGATACCTTCAAATATATTCTTTAAAGAAAAAATTAAGTAAGCAACGTAAATTACCTATTTTCTAAAACGTGCTTAGTGTAATGATTCATTCTACAGTCCTTCTATAAGATAACCCCTGCTGAGACTACCTGCTGTTAGAATTGTAAATGATACCCTTAAGCCCGCTTCACAATGTGCAAACTTTTGTTTACAGAAATTGTGGTGTCCAAGTTTTAAATTTCATGAGTGTACATATTACATATTAAACATTCAAATTTAAATTGTTTTCAGATAGGGGGTAAACAGTGTTGGTTGGTAGGTTACAGTTATTACAATTTGCTTTGTTGCTAAAGCATTTTGAAATGTCATTTTATAGTCCCAACGCATTGCTAATTATAATTTAATTATCAAAAATGTCAAGAGAAAAGTGTTTATATCATGGAGTGATTATTCATACGAGTTATTTTTATTAAAGTCGTTTTTAATGGAGGTGTTTTTGTTTGAAGTTATTTTTATAGCGTGATTTTGACGAGAGTGGTATTAACCGGAGTGAATTTTACGGAGTGATTTTCACCTCATCCATAACACTCTAATTCGTCGGTAAAAGTGAAAAAAAAGGGTGGTTTGGAAACCGCCGCACAACTCCCCATCTTAATTCATAAGGTGTGGAGTAAAAAAAAATTACTGCAAAAATAATATGTGGCAATAAATAACTTTGTAATTAGTAGGACGGAATTTATTACACGTTACTGTTTTTGAATCCAATATACGTAATCATTTTTAGTCGAGACTCAATTTAATGAAACCTTATCCAGAGCTGGGTCAGCAGTAAGGTTTGTTGTTAGTTGGTTCAGTATCTTATACATTTGATGTCATTACAATATCGTCTCTAACTGAATGAATCTTTACAATAAGTTTAGCATGGGACCATGCATCATCTTTATCGGAAATTGATGTTTAAACATTATTAAAATGTTGGTTTAACGTGACGTTTACTATAAAAAAAAACACATTATTTTTGGAATTAATTCACTCAGTTACATGCTTTTGTTTTTTTAAACTTAAATAATGTTGTGGTTAATCGCTTTATCATTGCGACAATATAATGAACTAAAAGGCTATTAAAGACGATATGAGATTATGTAGCTGCTTAATTTAATTAAATCGATTTAGGTGTTTATAAATCAAGCGTATTAATGTTATCAAAATAAAATTTCTCGTCGAAATGATTTTGGTTGTTCCACATCGAATAAATTCTAATGTTGTATAAAAACATAATTACGTGTTTACTCTTATTTTGAATTTTCGTATCTCATAAATAAATATAAATGAGGGTTTCTTTAGAAAAGTGCAGCCCCTTATTTTTAAAGAATTCGTATTCATACAAAATAAGCGACACGTGGAAGCGAACAAATTACATATAAATGTGTTGAAGTATTTCGTATAGCATCCATCAAAAATATTCGAGAGAAGATGCAAATTGAAATCCATCAGAGAAACCCCGCGGACCTCGCGACATCGAAGACGTCTATTGTTATCCGTAGCCTTGCCTCATTTTCATATTTCTACTTTGCCTTTCCCCTAATATTCTCCCTTCTATCATCATTTCCCTTGCGTATATTATTGATCTTAATAACATATCTACTTTCTTACGGTCGTTGCTTGCTTTTCTTAAGTGTATAAATGAATATATGCGCACTTATCGTGATTTACTTCATTTATGCACATATAAATTTGAATTTTTTCCGCATTATTTTTGCCTCGTTGTTTTTAACGGCGGGCTTAAACCAACAATAAAACGGCGACGATAAAATGAAAAAAAGGCGATTTCTTACTTTTTTCTTATATTATTCAATCTGTCCGCCCCTAAGGGATCTCATCACACACTCACATACGATACGCCGAGTTTTCAGGGGTGGAAACCGACGCCGCCTCTACCAATTTCTTATTTTCAACTTCTATTCGAATCTTTACTAAATCTACTAAAGTAGAATCAATATAAAAGAGGAGGGAGCTTAAACCACCCCTACCTATTCATACGCAATTTTTTGCACAATGTCAATCTTCGCCGAAAAAAAAATTCGAACGATTGTTTGATAGAAACAAAAAAACGACCGACGCCTTCATAAATCGAGTAATTAAGATCCGAGAAGAAAAATCGAAAGATAAAAATCTCGCTAATGAATGCAAACAAGCCGGGGGTTGTAACTTGACCTATCCCAAGTCTGTCTAATTTCACTCTTTAAAACACTTTCCCTCGACTTCCATTCACGTTCATTATTCCCCTTGTGACCCAGTTTGCTTCTTTAATAAGCGCGCAGAACGCAAGCGCCACAGCTTCAATTAGCTGCGCCGCGGCGCTTAATTACCTCCGGGAGCGTCGGTCGAGGGCGGTTCAAGGCCGTGGGTCACTGCCCCACTTACCTAATCAATTAAGAAAGAAAATTTAAGCGTCTCCTTAAAGTTTTCGTAGTACACCGTCTGAGAATTTTAATTGCTTAAATTAAAATTTGATATTCGGATGCGCGTTTTTTCGTCGAGTTAAATGAATTAGGTTCGAGATGATTTCTTTTCGCAAACGTGAGTAGAAGTTCGAATATGCAACTGCGGTGGTAAGAATCGATCTTGGGAGGGTGGGTTGCTTCGATGGATTTCGGTTGCTCGCATAGCTTGTTTTCCGGCTCCACCCGGATGAAAAATAGCGGCGTCCTGGATATGCAAAATGAGAGAAAAGGCATAAAAGTACACACGCTCTTGTTCCATCTTTTCCATCGTTTTCCCAGGCCTTACGGGTTATGTGAACAGGGGTGTTACGCAAGCGCTCTTACCATCGTCAATACTTCACATTCGAACACCTACTCACGCCACAGGATTGGGCGGTTTCCGTCATCACACGAATATTTTATACATAATTTAAGTACGATATGAAGAATTTCTTCCTCTGTCTCCATTCTGGGAGTGGCATCGGTCCCGATGAAAAAAATATATAACCGCATAAAAAGCTCCCTTTGAAGTGATAAAAGCTTTGCCGTATATCATAAAACTACCCGAATTCCGCCTTCTCGGCGACTTCTTGCGGATGAGATCTCGACTGTAAGCAATCTGTGCCTTTATTGCTTTTCTCGAATCGCAACGAGCATATGCTGATAAAATGCTGTTTACGTTTTATGGAGCAAATATAACGATTTTGCTTGTCTCTTGTACGGCACCAACAAAGTATCTTTATGAACGTTTTTCTAAATACGCAGACCATAATTTGTTACATGAGAGCAATTCCTTTCACACAAATTACCCATTATTATTAAACCTTCCAAATGACAGCACAATGAGAGTGATTCTACTGACAACTTACAAACTATCAACATTAAATATACAAAGATTGAAGAAGCAGATAAAAAATTTAACGGAACAAACTAATTAAAAAATTTTAAATGTTGGGACATTAAGTATGATTGATACCAAACCTGACGCGTTCATATGAGGAAAGTATAATTAATCGAACGATGTTAAAATTAAGAAAACAAGACAGATGCGTTATTTGCCCAAAATATCACCTTACCGTTTGTATCTAATAAAAAGTAACGTATGCGTGCAAAATTCTATCTCATTTCCATACATCATCATACAGAAGCTTTCACGGTTTATAAAGAGTCCATTAACAATGTTCAGCAGAGTGTAAAAAGTATCAAGTTTTTAATGTAGTCCATTGTGAGTGAAGAGGTAGGTGAAGACATCATTTTCAGATAACGGAATTGTACAAACGGTTGAGAGAGAATTTGAAGCAAACAAATTGCTCTAACTTCATTTAGCGAGTGGTAGCAAATTACCTTCGGAGAGAGAAAAAAAGTTAGATAATCATCTAAGTACAAACAAAAAGTTTTATTTTTACGATGTCGGATTCGTTGAGTTCTTTCATAAAATGGCTGCTAAGAATGTGTGAGTGTGTGGATGGATATAAAGAACACGCATTCCCATACGCACACATACATTAGTTTGCGCACCCGCACAACTTCCTCATCGGAAACGGAAGTAAATAAATAGAAACTCCACCCTCCCAACACCAACCGAATCTTTTTTTATCGCCACTACTTTCACACCTCTTTCTTAAGAAAATCAATTTTTACGATTTAACAAAATTTCATTGTGTGGGAATAAAGTATAAAAAAAAAGCAAAATGAAACACGCTTCACTTAAAGCTTCAAGATGGCTGACGAGGGCACTTTACGAAATACGCGACAAGCGAAATGACTGAAATAAAGTACGTGTGCGATACGAGAGGTACTATAAGATAAGAGATATCTCTGATTCATTAGAAATTGGTTGTGATCGTTTTTTTCTTCAACATGTATGTATGCCTGAGCTTAATTTTTTCATAAGAATAAATAAGGGAAGTTTTTAAAGCTGAATTCATCATTATTTCGTAACCGAGGGTGAAGATCCGGTCGGATTCGCTACACGCTTTCTAACAATAGACGTCAAGTGGTACGAATAAGACAAGAACTCAAGGATCCAGGGACAGTCGACGATATTTGAACTCGTTTTTTTTGCTGACGATAGGAAAAATATCTGTTTAATGAATTTACATAATTTTAGATCGGTATAAAATAAATAACGATTAAAGATGTTTCAAACTGGGTGTTCTAATAAAATCGATCGAAAAAACCGTTTCGTTTTTACTATTAAGCATACTTTCAACTCTCATCAATATTATGGAAACCGTCCTAATTCCTTAACTGAAGATAAGAGCAAATGTAAATGAAGGAAGCAAAAATTAAGTTTACTCAAGCGGCAAGAAAATAAGACCCAGCATGGGATTAAGTTAAACTTGTAGATATGGTCAAATAGAGCAAATGATGTGTAAACTAGTAGACTAACAAAATGGTTTTTAAAAGTCTTTAATATACATTTTACTTTACATTTTTCGTTCGCATTACATTTTATTTTAACATGAAAAGCTGTAATCACATTTTCAATCGAGTATAAATCTTCTATTCAATTGTTTTAAAATTGAAGTTGTATTTCTAAATTACTTATTCAAAGAAAAAAAATAGTTGACTCGCCTCCTTGTGTTTTCCTACCTTTTGTTGCACGTAATGTAAGAAAAACGCGATTTTTGCTGTAAAAAAAATAATTCACCTCCTCCATGACCATCAGTCGAAATTATTACCAAGAACATCTGTTGTGGCATACATGAATAGATGAGTAAATAAATTCTTACCACCGATGGAGGCAGCGTCAATTTGAAACAGAAGAAGAAACTCCAAGAATGTAAGCAATCACCAACAAGAAACAGGTGCTAAAAGAAACAATAAATTACATTTACTTTTACTTTTTACCACTAGGAAATATTTTGCCAATTTTCCGACGACAATTAAAAGTATTTTAACCAACCAATTAGGTACGAGACACAGGATAAAGTCAATAGTGGATAAAATACCAATTTTTGATTACTTTGGTAAAGACATTTTAACCGAAATCACCTCCAATCTAAATGTCTGTTCAAGTTTATTTTGTTCACACTTCCTATGGTAAGCTAGATTCAACTTGTATTGTCTATAGATGGTAAAGAAGGTATTGAATGTTTTAGCTTATGACATACGGACTATACAGAGTGTGATTGCTCCATAACTTTTTTCTTATATTATGGGTTTTTACCCAAGTAAGCACACTTATAGTACACATTCTCAAATTATTTTGATTATATACAGAGTGGTAAACCAAAGCTATGTTTTTTTAAACGAAACGCTCTGTATATTTTTACATAATTAGTTTTAGCATGAAAAACAATTAGACTTTGTACAGAATAATAAGGGTCTATTCTTTTTGTTTCGTCGTTATTCAATTTTTTGTTAGAAAAAGACTCACATTTTATAGGTTACTGCCCAGTAGGCCATGTATATTTTCCGACAAACTAGATACGGAAAATTTTAGAATAACGGTAAATTTTATTAAACAGTCGAATATTGATGCATATACGCACACACTATACAGCAAAAAATTAAATAACACTTTTTTTATAAATGGAACATCCTGTATTTTTCTTCTCAAATCAACTAAGTATTTCATAAGCTTTCCATTAATACGCATTGATATGAATAATGCACTTGCTTGACTGTACTTGAGACCAATACCTTCTTTGTAACTTTTATAACTTTGCTGACTCCTTTTATAACTTTGTTTTCGTTTTGTGATTTTCACTGCCAGTAATTTATTGTATCATTAATTTCTCCCTGAGCTATATCAATGTCATAGCATACCAGACAAAAGCCAAACATGCAGTTAAACGATGTAATGTCAGTCGTTGTTTTAAACCATTGAGTTTAGTAACCAGAAACCTAAAATTTTCGTGTCTGACGCAGAGGCATGGTTCACGATCTTTCCAAGTAGGAGCAACTACTCAGAATGGCTTCTGTCTCAAGAATGTTTAATAAGATGTGATATATTACAGTATCTAAGAGAATACGCTTTTGTTTCTTCACTTTACCTTTGATGACGTAGTCTGTCTTTCCCGGGTACATTGGACTGACTTCATTTCTTTCATAATATTTAGTAAGTTTTTGTTGAACTTTGAGAGAGACAACAATGATTGGTGTTTTACGATCGGACTTCAGGATGTCTTGGGAATTTTTATTCTTTGGTAAACACTTTTTGGCAATATATTGTAAACGATACTTCTTAAGAACATCATCACTGATGCATTTCTGAAACGCTTCTCGTCCTTTAGAATTCTTGGGTAAATTTTGAGCAGCTTACTCTAATTATATCGAAATTATCTCCCAGTAATTTTTTTCGTACTTTACGCGTAATATTACAGTTTTTTACTAATTCATTGACTTTAGAGTTTGGTGTCATATCCATATCATTATTGGTGGTCACAGTTGACGTTCTTTGTTGAGATTTACCCTACTTTTCTAATTTCTTTCACAATATGTCCCCGTTATGTTGCAATCTTGTGATTTGGATATTTTGTCTCTCTATAGTTCTATACGCTTTAGCTCTGTTTTTTTTTACAATCTTTCTATCAATTTTTTTATGTGATATTGAACAAGAAGTAGTGATGATTTCATCTTCTGAATCTGGAGGTATTATTAAGTGTGTTTGCCAACGGTTTTTCTTCTGTCTATATTTTTTTTAATTTCGTTTCCACACTTTTCTTTGCTCTCGTTTCTCCCTATCTGTCATGTCAGATATAGATTTTATTTTCTTCTCAGCTTTCTTCTTCTGATAGTATTCTCTGTTTTTTTACTCCCTTTATTTCTCTTTCTTCCATGGTAATGTTATTTATAAATGATCGTTTCCTGGCTCTAGCTTTCTCTTTTTGTCTAATATATGAATATATATTTTCGGAGTTTCTTTTTCTTCGAGAACATATGCACTTCAGGAACGCTCGTCATAATCTGAAAACGTTCCCGGAATAACCGTTCCCGAAATGACGTTTCCGCCATTACCGTCTTCGATTTTCTGTTTCATAATGTCAAATGAAATATTTTTCAAGTTATATTGTAGTTGCTTCGAATGTTTATCATAACATTGAAAATAATATATTATTTTTACCTAAACATATTCTACAATAGCGTTCTCGTAATGATGCGGAAATGATGTACCGTATTTATATAGAAAATTGAAACATACCATCTTAGTTTATTTAAAAATTCCGACAAGCAACTAGAAGCCGTCAGCACATTTAAAAGCACGTCCGAAAGACCGTTTGTGTCGCAATCTGGCAAGCTCAATAAAAAATATATTGATATTTTATGGTTGTGTTCACGAAATGATGGAATTTCTCTGGGACAACATTTTACTCAAATAGATATTAATATTTTTCCAAGTTTTCCGTTAATATTTTTTTCGGAAAATGTCATTAACGATCCTAAATTCACCATACAAACTGCATATCATTAGAAAACTAATGAAATACTTAGTCGACTCGTCGAACTATTTAACTTTTGTGTTTCGATTATTTATTAAAACTCCAAGTTATTCTAAAGTTTTTTGTGGCTAGTCTGTCGGAAAATATCCATGGCGTTTCATTTAAGAAAACGTAACTTTGGTTTATCACACTGTATAGCAACACTCTGTATATAATTAAAATATTTTAAAAATGTGTAGGATCAGTGTGCTTACTTGGTGGTGAAAACCGCAAGTTTTTTACACATCTCTGGGTCACCCTGTATGAACCTAGTTTTTATATACATTTTTAAACAACTAAAATTAAAGCATTTTTGATCCGCAACGATGACAATCAATTTGAGAAAAAATGGGTTTAAGGAAAACGGAAACATTTTTGGTGATTGATTGCTCACAATTGTTATCATCAAAATCAGGATGTTCAAAAGAGACCCTTGATTTGAGCAAATGAAACAGATCTTTTCAGAAACCAATCTCAGTCCAGCAAACAATACATTAACGAATATTACCTAAATACCCTTCAGTAATAATCCTTCGACAGCCCTTGCATTAATAAAATCACACATTTAAAAGTTGAGTTCTTAATTGAGGTGTGTAGGTGAAGTTATATTCCGCAACAAAATGGAAACTAATCAAGTCAAAACTTTTTTCAAATTTATCATTCAATTTATTATGATTTTATTAAAGCCACTTTTCTTTTCCATTTTGATCTATCCCATGCTACCTGTTGCCAAGATGACGGGGTACAAGAATATTTCTGACCCATCAACCATGCCACAACAAGACAAGACACCTTTTCCCTAGTTTTTTACGTCATCTATCCATCTATTTTGGGGGCGTCCAACTTCTCTTTCATGTTTTCTAGGTCGCCAGTTCATTTTGTGTTTTTTCCATTTCATATCGTCTTGTTTGGCGTTACAACCCACCCAGCTGCATTACAGAGCGGCTTTTCTTTTCATGATATTATCTATCTTTGTCTTTTCTCATATCTACTCGTTTCTGATATGGTCTCTGACATTTATGTCTAACATGGTTTTTTCTATTGCTCTCCGTGTTATTGTCTATTTGCTGATTTAATTGTCAATGCCACTGTTTCCATTCCATAAGTTAAGACAGGAAGTATGAAGGTGTTGAAAATTTTGGACTTTAGGTTTATTAGGATGTCGTTGTTTTTGATGATTTAAGTTATTCTGCCGGTATACATATTCTTCCATGTTTTCTATTGTTACATTTCATATGTTTACTGGTGTTGTTTCGGATGTCATTACTTTTATCTTATTTAAATTCATTGTTATATTACTCTCTTCGACATTATTTCAAGTACTAGTAGCATGTTGCTTAGTTCGTTTATATTGTTGCTTACTATTGCCATGTTGCCTGCAAATCGGAGGTGGTGTCATTAACCTAAAATTACCACGACATATTGTTGTCACTCGGTGAATATATTATTTCTTTTCTGAAGTTACTCCGTGATTCAATATAAATTTTGTAAGTCCTCCCTTCCATGTTGTCAACGTAACTAATTAAGTGTGAGAAGAAAGTAAGGGGGTTACCAGTGACGGTAATCATTGATTTCTCAAATCATAGGACGCGTCCCCAAATGCGCTTTCCTGCATTGCATAAGCTCAGGTTTCCTCACTATTGAAGAATTCCAAAAGGACAAAAAAGCTGTCGAGTAATTCTCGATTATTTTACAATCTCTTGCTACTACAGCAGGAGATCAGAGATTGTTATTTTTGCCAAGGCTTAGTTAGCTATAATAATCGAAGAATTGACTTATGTAACTGCTTACACATATGTTGACAAAGTTGATTTAATGACAAGAACAGGGTTTTCTAGGTCAATACAAAAATATATGATGGAAAGTAAGTGATTAAGGGAAATATTAATACAAGGAAAATAAAGAACAAAATGGCATACAGGGTCAACAAAAAAACTGCATACTGAGGAACTTAATAGAAGAAAGGAAGAAATTACTTTTAACGCTTTTGTACATCAATGCAGCTTTTAAGCAGTTGATAGGAGCAAAGGATTCCCATCCTTCATGTCATGTAATCAAATCTCCACCAATATTAGCTAAATGGGATGCGGAAGAACATCTAAAACTATGGTCGAACACAATTCTAGATTTTCCAAATTCAAAAAAGTTGCAATTTTCATTAGCATTAGACCCATTTTATTCCAATGGGTTGGTGGATCCATTTTCCATTCCGATAATTTATAAACAATCGTCTATGGATTGTTTTTCTGTTTTCAAACTACTATACTGTTTAATCAAATTGATCCAATTTGAGTCAACGTATTGGCGAGGTCTTCCCGGCGACAAGCTCTAGAGTAATTACGTTGGTACGGTTGCGGTCAATAAAATCTGAACATTGATTTGACATTCTATGACTTTTTCATGAATTTTGGTAAATCAGGCTTTCACCTCAAGTTACATTACCCCGGAGATCTCATCCACAAACACCAATGTTTGTTGATATTAACACACCTTCGTAAATAATAATAACTTAATAAAATGTTTATTGAAGAAAGATAGGTAAGAACACTAAGTATAAGAGAAGGGAACAAGAAAACTAATACTACTAATGTTTTGTGGCAGACCCATTTTATCTATTACATTATCCAGTCTTCTCGGCATTGATGTTAGTAAAGCCTCAGTGAAGTTTGGAGTTAATTCATTCTGTGGCGTCCAGGGTGTGAACTAGACGCCGGTTTAACCAGAGAAAGAACTACATTACATAAATGAATAAAAGTGGTGTAGGTCGTGAAACATAGTAAGTTCGCGTACTATGTGCTGATGTGTGTGATACTTGACGTCGCAGTATCACAAGTCGGGCTGGAGACTCATGCTGACCGCTGGTCAGCGTCGCGAACTGGTCCATGCCAGTTAAGCGTCGAATCGATCTGTACTTAAACTACACCAAACTAAACTTAACTGTGATTGATGAAACTTCAACTGATTTTGTTATTGAACCTACTCCGCTTTATATGTGTGAAGTAGGTTTGTTTGCTTTGTAAGCAAGGTCGTAAGAAATGCTTCCCGATTGTCAGCATTTTCTTAATCGTAATTGTTTATTTAAATTCCGCATTCCAATCGTTGTAATACGCGGATGTAGAGATGATCGTGTCCATTGCGATGGCGTTGAGACTGCAACCCCATAATTCCATTCTTGTTGAATTCTTGCCCATAACTCTTCGACGTTTTGAGGACAAAAAGATTGCTTACATTTATTTTCCTTGCCATCAAACCCCACATTTTCGATGGGGTTCAAGTACGCACTGCGCCAAGGCTAAGGCAGAACTCGTATACACTGCTGCTCCATCCAATTTGAGATAATTCCACCTGTATGAATAGCACAAGTGTCATGCTGATAAATAAAATTGTTTTGAGAAAAAACAGCAGTCACTGATGGCACCATGATATTCTCCATGGTATGAAGGTAGATTTCTGCATTGTTTCTGCCTATTATCCGCTTTAAGACACCAGGTCCTTGGGCGCGCTAAGCCAACCCCAGACGTTTACAGAACAAGCTGTCATTTGCTTCTACTTTTTGAGTGTATCGTTCATCAAAACGAGAATTCGGTGGTCCATAAACTCTGATACGACCGTTATAGCATGATTGAAATAGTTTTTCGTCTCTATCTGCCAGAAACCTAATGGTTGTAGGGAATATTCCAAGCAGAATCCTACTTTCTGTTCTTTGTTTTGTTGGGTCAAAAAAGGTATTCTGGCTGCAAGATGATTTCGCATTTCCGATCCTTCCTTGTTTTTCGAACAGAACCTGGAAAATTTGTTTCGTTGTGTGTCTGGGTGACAGAATTGAATGGGTTTTGTTGTAGAACTTGGATCAAATTAATGTCCTTAGGCTCTGTAGATACTGTCTGCCACTACCGACTTGCCTTTCAAATGATTGGCGTTCATCCCATAATGTCTTTATATTGTGCACAGTGCTTCTAGCTAAGTTCAACCTGATTGCTACCTTTCTTTCAGACCATCCTTCTTCCAGAAATGTAGCTAAATTTTTCTGGGTTAGATAAATGTGCCATATTTTTGGTTGACGTTTACATCAACATGACAGTTTTTCAGGTGACTACCTCACTTGAGTAATAATTTAAATCAAATTTACAGTAGAAAAATATGCTGCTCAGATTTTATTGACCGCAACCGTACTCGAACTAAACACTAAAATATTAGATTTGCAACTATGTCAAAATCAAGCAACTGTTTTTGTCTGTTAATGTTGTTTCCAAAAACTTTAACAATACACCTTTTATGTGGTATAAAATCCACATCCATTAATAAGGTGATATATAATATTTTTGGTTTCAATAATCTTCATAATTAATAATACAGGTAGGTTGAGAAACATACTTTGTATTTCAGATTTTACTTAATTTTTGTGAATTTATATTTTTGAAAAAGCAATATCTATTGCAAAACGTCAAAAAATGTCAATAAATAAATGAGTCGCTTGCGACGCCGCAAGCCAATTAACAAATTGATCTCGTTGTAAATTTCACCAAAACCAAACCATAAACTACAAGGAAAAACATTTACAAATCCTATCAAATCAATTTGGTTTCACTCTAATTCACAAAGAAAAATTTTACCATCAACAAGTTTCCGAAGCTCACCGTTTACTACGATGAAGAAAACCAGACGTAAATAGTAACATGAACAATCTATCTCCATCAAGATTCCAAATTTCAGACCTCACGTAGAACTCTCTCAACAAACTTAGAAAAATCGGAAAAAAATATATAAAGGTAAGTGAAAGATCAAGATTTCCATTAGTGCTTCAAGGATAAGATTAAATAGAAATAAAAGTACACCCATTCCTTGAATGTTGAAAATATATGTTTATTGACAACTACCGGTTTCAACGGCACGTGCCGTCATTATCAAGTTGATAAACTATAATATTTTTAAGGAACCAGATTTTAAGTAAAAATTTTTTCTTTTGTATAAAAGCTTCTTGAAACGTTGAAAAACAGTTCGATGATCCATAATAAAGGTAGATGAACGTTGATTTGTGTGAGACATCAATAGTTAAAGATGACATGGAAGATAAGACTGGTAGTCAGTTGAATAATCAAGATTTCCATTAGTGCTTCAAGGATAAGATTAAATAGAAATAAAAGTACACCCATTCCTTGAATGTTGAAAATATATGTTTATTGACAACTACCGGTTTCAACGGCACGTGCCGTCATTATCAAGTTGATAAACTATAATATTTTTAAGGAACCAGATTTTAAGTAAAAATTTTTTCTTTTGTATAAAAGCTTCTTGAAACGTTGAAAAACAGTTCGATGATCCATAATAAAGGTAGATGAACGTTGATTTGTGTGAGACATCAATAGTTAAAGATGACATGGAAGATAAGACTGGTAGTCAGTTGAATAATCAAGATTTCCATTAGTGCTTCAAGGATAAGATTAAATAGAAATAAAAGTACACCCATTCCTTGAATGTTGAAAATATATGTTTATTGACAACTACCGGTTTCAACGGCACGTGCCGTCATTATCAAGTTGATAAACTATAATATTTTTAAGGAACCAGATTTTAAGTAAAAATTTTTCTTTTTGTATAAAAGCTTCTTGAAACGTTGAAAAACAGTTCGATGATCCATAATAAAGGTAGATGAACGTTGATTTGTGTGAGACATCAATAGTTAAAGATGACATGGAAGATAAGACTGGTAGTCAGTTGAATAATCAAGATTTCCATTAGTGCTTCAAGGATAAGATTAAATAGAAATAAAAGTACACCCATTCCTTGAATGTTGAAAATATATGTTTATTGACAACTACCGGTTTCAACGGCACGTGCCGTCATTATCAAGTTGATAAACTATAATATTTTTAAGGAACCAGATTTTAAGTAAAAATTTTTCTTTTTGTATAAAAGCTTCTTGAAACGTTGAAAAACAGTTCGATGATCCATAATAAAGGTAGATGAACGTTGATTTGTGTGAGACATCAATAGTTAAAGATGACATGGAAGATAAGACTGGTAGTCAGTTGAATAATCAAGATTTCCATTAGTGCTTCAAGGATAAGATTAAATAGAAATAAAAGTACACCCATTCCTTGAATGTTGAAAATATATGTTTATTGACAACTACCGGTTTCAACGGCACGTGCCGTCATTATCAAGTTGATAAACTATAATATTTTTAAGGAACCAGATTTTAAGTAAAAATTTTTTCTTTTTGTATAAAAGCTTCTTGAAACGTTGAAAAACAGTTCGATGATCCATAATAAAGGTAGATGAACGTTGATTTGTGTGAGACATCAATAGTTAAAGATGACATGGAAGATAAGACTGGTAGTCAGTTGAATAATCAAGATTTCCATTAGTGCTTCAAGGATAAGATTAAATAGAAATAAAAGTACACCCATTCCTTGAATGTTGAAAATATATGTTTATTGACAACTACCGGTTTCAACGGCACGTGCCGTCATTATCAAGTTGATAAACTATAATATTTTTAAGGAACCAGATTTTAAGTAAAAATTTTTTCTTTTTGTATAAAAGCTTCTTGAAACGTTGAAAAACAGTTCGATGATCCATAATAAAGGTAGATGAACGTTGATTTGTGTGAGACATCAATAGTTAAAGATGACATGGAAGATAAGACTGGTAGTCAGTTGAATAATCAAGATTTCCATTAGTGCTTCAAGGATAAGATTAAATAGAAATAAAAGTACACCCATTCCTTGAATGTTGAAAATATATGTTTATTGACAACTACCGGTTTCAACGGCACGTGCCGTCATTATCAAGTTGATAAACTATAATATTTTTAAGGAACCAGATTTTAAGTAAAAATTTTTCTTTTTGTATAAAAGCTTCTTGAAACGTTGAAAAACAGTTCGATGATCCATAATAAAGGTAGATGAACGTTGATTTGTGTGAGACATCAATAGTTAAAGATGACATGGAAGATAAGACTGGTAGTCAGTTGAATAATCAAGATTTCCATTAGTGCTTCAAGGATAAGATTAAATAGAAATAAAAGTACACCCATTCCTTGAATGTTGAAAATATATGTTTATTGACAACTACCGGTTTCAACGGCACGTGCCGTCATTATCAAGTTGATAAACTATAATATTTTTAAGGAACCAGATTTTAAGTAAAAATTTTTTCTTTTTGTATAAAAGCTTCTTGAAACGTTGAAAAACAGTTCGATGATCCATAATAAAGGTAGATGAACGTTGATTTGTGTGAGACATCAATAGTTAAAGATGACATGGAAGATAAGACTGGTAGTCAGTTGAATAATCAAGATTTCCATTAGTGCTTCAAGGATAAGATTAAATAGAAATAAAAGTACACCCATTCCTTGAATGTTGAAAATATATGTTTATTGACAACTACCGGTTTCAACGGCACGTGCCGTCATTATCAAGTTGATAAACTATAATATTTTTAAGGAACCAGATTTTAAGTAAAAATTTTTTCTTTTTGTATAAAAGCTTCTTGAAACGTTGAAAAACAGTTCGATGATCCATAATAAAGGTAGATGAACGTTGATTTGTGTGAGACATCAATAGTTAAAGATGACATGGAAGATAAGACTGGTAGTCAGTTGAATAATCAAGATTTCCATTAGTGCTTCAAGGATAAGATTAAATAGAAATAAAAGTACACCCATTCCTTGAATGTTGAAAATATATGTTTATTGACAACTACCGGTTTCAACGGCACGTGCCGTCATTATCAAGTTGATAAACTATAATATTTTTAAGGAACCAGATTTTAAGTAAAAATTTTTTCTTTTTGTATAAAAGCTTCTTGAAACGTTGAAAAACAGTTCGATGATCCATAATAAAGGTAGATGAACGTTGATTTGTGTGAGACATCAATAGTTAAAGATGACATGGAAGATAAGACTGGTAGTCAGTTGAATAATCAAGATTTCCATTAGTGCTTCAAGGATAAGATTAAATAGAAATAAAAGTACACCCATTCCTTGAATGTTGAAAATATATGTTTATTGACAACTACCGGTTTCAACGGCACGTGCCGTCATTATCAAGTTGATAAACTATAATATTTTTAAGGAACCAGATTTTAAGTAAAAATTTTTCTTTTTGTATAAAAGCTTCTTGAAACGTTGAAAAACAGTTCGATGATCCATAATAAAGGTAGATGAACGTTGATTTGTGTGAGACATCAATAGTTAAAGATGACATGGAAGATAAGACTGGTAGTCAGTTGAATAATCAAGATTTCCATTAGTGCTTCAAGGATAAGATTAAATAGAAATAAAAGTACACCCATTCCTTGAATGTTGAAAATATATGTTTATTGACAACTACCGGTTTCAACGGCACGTGCCGTCATTATCAAGTTGATAAACTATAATATTTTTTAAGGAACCAGATTTTAAGTAAAAATTTTTTCTTTTTGTATAAAAGCTTCTTGAAACGTTGAAAAACAGTTCGATGATCCATAATAAAGGTAGATGAACGTTGATTTGTGTGAGACATCAATAGTTAAAGATGACATGGAAGATAAGACTGGTAGTCAGTTGAATAATCAAGATTTCCATTAGTGCTTCAAGGATAAGATTAAATAGAAATAAAAGTACACCCATTCCTTGAATGTTGAAAATATATGTTTATTGACAACTACCGGTTTCAACGGCACGTGCCGTCATTATCAAGTTGATAAACTATAATATTTTTAAGGAACCAGATTTTAAGTAAAAATTTTTCTTTTTGTATAAAAGCTTCTTGAAACGTTGAAAAACAGTTCGATGATCCATAATAAAGGTAGATGAACGTTGATTTGTGTGAGACATCAATAGTTAAAGATGACATGGAAGATAAGACTGGTAGTCAGTTGAATAATCAAGATTTCCATTAGTGCTTCAAGGATAAGATTAAATAGAAATAAAAGTACACCCATTCCTTGAATGTTGAAAATATATGTTTATTGACAACTACCGGTTTCAACGGCACGTGCCGTCATTATCAAGTTGATAAACTATAATATTTTTAAGGAACCAGATTTTAAGTAAAAATTTTTTCTTTTTGTATAAAAGCTTCTTGAAACGTTGAAAAACAGTTCGATGATCCATAATAAAGGTAGATGAACGTTGATTTGTGTGAGACATCAATAGTTAAAGATGACATGGAAGATAAGACTGGTAGTCAGTTGAATAATCAAGATTTCCATTAGTGCTTCAAGGATAAGATTAAATAGAAATAAAAGTACACCCATTCCTTGAATGTTGAAAATATATGTTTATTGACAACTACCGGTTTCAACGGCACGTGCCGTCATTATCAAGTTGATAAACTATAATATTTTTAAGGAACCAGATTTTAAGTAAAAATTTTTTCTTTTTGTATAAAAGCTTCTTGAAACGTTGAAAAACAGTTCGATGATCCATAATAAAGGTAGATGAACGTTGATTTGTGTGAGACATCAATAGTTAAAGATGACATGGAAGATAAGACTGGTAGTCAGTTGAATAATCAAGATTTCCATTAGTGCTTCAAGGATAAGATTAAATAGAAATAAAAGTACACCCATTCCTTGAATGTTGAAAATATATGTTTATTGACAACTACCGGTTTCAACGGCACGTGCCGTCATTATCAAGTTGATAAACTATAATATTTTTAAGGAACCAGATTTTAAGTAAAAATTTTTTCTTTTGTATAAAAGCTTCTTGAAACGTTGAAAACAGTTCGATGATCCATAATAAAGGTAGATGAACGTTGATTTGTGTGAGACATCAATAGTTAAAGATGACATGGAAGATAAGACTGGTAGTCAGTTGAATAATCAAGATTTCCATTAGTGCTTCAAGGATAAGATTAAATAGAAATAAAAGTACACCCATTCCTTGAATGTTGAAAATATATGTTTATTGACAACTACCGGTTTCAACGGCACGTGCCGTCATTATCAAGTTGATAAACTATAATATTTTTAAGGAACCAGATTTTAAGTAAAAATTTTTTCTTTTTGTATAAAAGCTTCTTGAAACGTTGAAAAACAGTTCGATGATCCATAATAAAGGTAGATGAACGTTGATTTGTGTGAGACATCAATAGTTAAAGATGACATGGAAGATAAGACTGGTAGTCAGTTGAATAATCAAGATTTCCATTAGTGCTTCAAGGATAAGATTAAATAGAAATAAAAGTACACCCATTCCTTGAATGTTGAAAATATATGTTTATTGACAACTACCGGTTTCAACGGCACGTGCCGTCATTATCAAGTTGATAAACTATAATATTTTTAAGGAACCAGATTTTAAGTAAAAATTTTTTCTTTTGTATAAAAGCTTCTTGAAACGTTGAAAAACAGTTCGATGATCCATAATAAAGGTAGATGAACGTTGATTT
This sequence comes from Abscondita cerata, assembly GCA_030710515.1. NCBI lineage: Eukaryota > Metazoa > Arthropoda > Insecta > Coleoptera > Lampyridae > Abscondita > Abscondita cerata. Next base: position 41,784 of record JALBCR010002057.1, read on the forward strand.
GTGTGAGACATCAATAGTTAAAGATGACATGGAAGATAAGACTGGTAGTCAGTTGAATAATCAAGATTTCCATTAGTGCTTCAAGGATAAGATTAAATAGAAATAAAAGTACACCCATTCCTTGAATGTTGAAAATATATGTTTATTGACAACTACCGGTTTCAACGGCACGTGCCGTCATTATCAAGTTGATAAACTATAATATTTTTTAAGGAACCAGATTTTAAGTAAAAATTTTTCTTTTTGTATAAAAGCTTCTTGAAACGTTGAAAAACAGTTCGATGATCCATAATAAAGGTAGATGAACGTTGATTTGTGTGAGACATCAATAGTTAAAGATGACATGGAAGATAAGACTGGTAGTCAGTTGAATAATCAAGATTTCCATTAGTGCTTCAAGGATAAGATTAAATAGAAATAAAAGTACACCCATTCCTTGAATGTTGAAAATATATGTTTATTGACAACTACCGGTTTCAACGGCACGTGCCGTCATTATCAAGTTGATAAACTATAATATTTTTAAGGAACCAGATTTTAAGTAAAAATTTTTCTTTTTGTATAAAAGCTTCTTGAAACGTTGAAAAACAGTTCGATGATCCATAATAAAGGTAGATGAACGTTGATTTGTGTGAGACATCAATAGTTAAAGATGACATGGAAGATAAGACTGGTAGTCAGTTGAATAATCAAGATTTCCATTAGTGCTTCAAGGATAAGATTAAATAGAAATAAAAGTACACCCATTCCTTGAATGTTGAAAATATATGTTTATTGACAACTACCGGTTTCAACGGCACGTGCCGTCATTATCAAGTTGATAAACTATAATATTTTTTAAGGAACCAGATTTTAAGTAAAAATTTTTCTTTTTGTATAAAAGCTTCTTGAAACGTTGAAAAACAGTTCGATGATCCATAATAAAGGTAGATGAACGTTGATTTGTGTGAGACATCAATAGTTAAAGATGACATGGAAGATAAGACTGGTAGTCAGTTGAATAATCAAGATTTCCATTAGTGCTTCAAGGATAAGATTAAATAGAAATAAAAGTACACCCATTCCTTGAATGTTGAAAATATATGTTTATTGACAACTACCGGTTTCAACGGCACGTGCCGTCATTATCAAGTTGATAAACTATAATATTTTTTAAGGAATTAAGTGAAAGAATTAATTTCCTTCGTACCTGTAAAAAACTTAATTTGAAACCAAAATATTTTAACACAAAACAAAAAAAGTTCAAAAATTTAGCAGTGAATAAAACCAATTAAAATACTTTAACCGTCTAAATAAATTTGATGAATCGATCCTGAAAATAATGATAAATGACATTTAAATCAATTGAAGTAACAAATATTGAATATTAGAAAGTATTTTTCTGGATGCTTCTAAAATTCAAAAAAATCTAAAATCACTTCTACGTTTATCAAAATGGAGGTTATTAGGATAACAAATAAGGTTGTACATGATCGTTTAGTCTGCGCCATTGAAGGATGCAACGCAAGGTTTGTAAAGAACAAAAAGGTAAGGATTGGCGGTCTGAAGTTCTACCCTCAGTTTACAGAATTTTTTTGGAGCAGATGCATCCCGTTACGACAAGGAAGCCTGGATCTGTACCAAATGCCATGTAGGGATTTGGGACAGCAAGTTACGACCAAATACACTACCGTTGGTGAAGCGCAGATATTTCCAAATGCCAACTAACGAGCTAGGGCAACCTGAAACCGGCTATGACAACTTTGTGAGTCAGAATCCGCTTCAATCTTTGCAAAGAACCGCATTCTCCACTTTAAATTCAGAAGGTGACTTCCACTCCAAACTAGAAGCTTTAGACTCCTCAACTATTGATGCTCAATCTTCTTGCACGTCATCTCAATTTTCAAAACCGTCAACTTCATAGATACGATTTAGTGAAGTGTCCTCAATTCACCTTTCTAGTGAGTTCAAAAGTCCTGCTGCCCGTTCTACTCGTACCGAAATCGACACCAAAAATCATCAAGTTCAGACTCTGATTCCAGCTTACAAGATTCAGATTTAAAAATAAACAAAGGTCCTACACGCTTGGAGTTAAAAAATTTTTTTTTTTGGTATTCAGAGTTTTTTATTCTCAATCCCAATCAGAAGTAGGATCAGTCTTTTCCTCCTCTTTCGGAAACGAACTTTCACAGGATGATAGCCAGCAGAATTCTTTTGAAATTGGGGATAACGAAGACTTCGAACATTGCCAAATTCAAACTGTGTTTACACTGACCAAATCATCTAGTGCCTGTTGTGTGTGTGGCGACAAAATTGGACCGTTAAGCTTCTCAAGGATTTCAAAATTGGCAATAAACGATTTCTGGTGTACAAGACGTGTACTCATTCCTATTAGTAATCGAAGTTGTCCAACCCATATTGCTAAAGGAGTTTTCACACCCGACGCTAAGCTACGAATAAGGTATGCTGAGAAAACTATCAACCTGAAATCTACTGGGATTTTTGATTTTATAATGTATTCCAAAATATTCCAAAAAAGAGAAGTTTGACTTTCGAAGTAAAGGAGGTGTAAGAGAGAAGGATTACCCATTGCTCGTAGGAATCACTTCGATGACTTGGTAAAGTTTGTGGAACCGTACATAAAAAACAGCAAAAATCGGACTGCCAGGAATGCATTCGCCATGTATCTGATGTTAATGAGAAGAGCCGACCAACAATCCTGCCTTGCTTACTATTTTGATACAACCCAAACTGTGGTATCTCAGTCGATTTCATCAGTAATTAAATACTTATCCAATCACTTCCTTCCCAAAACTCTTGGCATTCAACACCCGCGAAAAAGCACTTAACCTTCACAACAGAAAATTGTTTCAGATCATATTGAATATTGACGAGGATGATTTGCCTTGTGGGATGGATCGCAGCTATAACTACCAAGACAAAACAAAAAATTAAGAGCACCAGAAGCAAACCTTTTTTGGACAAGAGACTCGTAACTTCTACAAAGTAATGTTAATTTGTTTGCCGTCAGGTCATATTCTGGATGTCATTGGTTCCTTCAAGGTCACCGAAAGTGATGCAGATGCTGTGAAAAAACCTTTACACTGATATTATACAGTTATAATCATTACAGTTGTATTTAACAATAACTTATCAATACTGAAATCAAAACAAGTTAAATAATTATCAATGACTACCTTGGCCCTGTCTCACAGTACAAAGTTTTTCAAAAGAAGTTTAATATTGGAAATTGCAACTTGCTTCTTTTTCTATATTTACTACTTCGTCTTTAAAGCAAAAACCGCAGAAAATCCGGTTTTGCAAAGGTAGGATGTTGAAAATGGTAAGAGTGTGCAAATTGCTCTTGTTTTTAGTGTAGAAAACTCTTCTTGTACCTCTGCCCAAAATTCCAAAAATGATTGATTACTAAATTGTCTTTTCATTTCACCGCTTGTCGTGAAGTCTATGAACATTTTTGCTTCGGTGGTTGAGAGAACCTCGGGAGTATTGTGAAATGGGTTCCTAACCCACTAATAAGGCGTTACCAAGTTGTCGTCACTAAGAAAATATTTTTAAAATTTTTTGTAAGCATAGCTAAATAATTTTCAATGGTTACAAAAACAACTTTTACATGTTGCTCTTCAGCATTATACCTTGATCCACCCTTGCAAACATTTCTAAATTTTTTTGCTTTAAGTTTCTGCTTCAAAGCTCTAGTTTTCTACAAAAAGCATTAACTTTATCACTTGTGTCCAATATGTGGATATTTGCTTTTTGGAGCTGAAGATTCAATTTCTCGAATATGTTCTAGAGAAACGGCAATTTCTTCTCTTAATTCATAAACACGTTCCAAAAATTTCCCACGTGATAACCATCTTGCTTTGCAATAAAATAGTAACGCCGAATGTGCTGCACCCATGTTCGTATAAAGTGTAGAAAAAAATTCTGGGTTTCAGAGGTCTCATTTTTATAAAATTTACTATGGTCACAACCGTCGCGTCGTTAGCACAATATTCAAACCTGGACTCATTTCTTTGAAAGCCAGAGCTTCTCTGTGGATCATGCAATGTGTCTAGCACACTGTGGAAATTTTTATTTTATAACTGTTTGTATACTTTGGAATTTTCCATACAATCTCAACGGCTGCTGGTAAGATAAACTCTTCACCAATGGTGTGAGGTTTTTTTAGATCTAGCTATTTTAAATGAAACTTTGTACAAAGCAAGCACAAATGTTTCATTTACAGACAAAGCTTTTTCAAAGAATGAATGAAGAACTCAATAAAATCTCGAGGTTTGTTAACAAATTCACTATGAAGCGTTTTCAAATGTCTTTTAAGTTTGTTTAGATTTATGCTGTCTGCTACTAACATTTTTGAGCAAATTACACAAAGAGGCCTTTCTTCTCCTAAAGTGCTTGTAAACCCAAAACTTAAATATTCTTGAGAATATCTTCTTAATTTTGCTTTCGGAACCACGGAGGTCTGCGCACTTGATAATGCTTCACTATCGTCTAATGCTCGCTTGCGTCCACTTAAAACTGATCCATGATTCTACTGCTACTAGAATATTGGAAACTGAAAATAGCACAAAATGACAACATACGTGTTTACAACACGATAGACTCAACTGAGATTGGCGCGAATTGCAGGAGGCACAGCCATTTATACACGCAATGTTGCCAAATACTAAAAAATTTACCTATTTGTAGTAAGTTTTAAGGTTTGTAGTTAAAACCGCAGTGTAGTTTTAGCCTCATAATACAATTAAGTAGAAACTACTGTTATAATAATTACCTACAACACGATGTTAGAGGGGTTGGTGGCGGGATGTGAATTATCATGGAAAATTGGATCGCAAATAGGAAAAGGTTGAGAAACGCTGAGTTAACAACAAAACAAGGAAACAATTCTCGATTGGTTACCATGTGCCGGTTTATCCTTGAACATGTATTCGGGGTTTTAAAGCAAAAGTTTAAGTTTTACATGCACACAATACCTGGTCGTTATGCTGGAAATACTACTGGAAATGTACAGGGTGATTCATTAAGGATGACGACCGGCCGTATCTCGGAAACCGCACTTCCAACAACATTGGGAAAAATTCTTATAACAAACTCCACCCATAACAAGTGTTTTAAAATATTTTTAAGTTTGTAGTTTTCCTCTAGATGGCGCAATCTATAATTTACAAGATATAATTGCGTTTTTTACAAAATATATTCTAATTAAATGTCAGCATTAGAAACTATCGTTTCTGTTTTAAAACTTTTATTAAATTTATTTTTTTATATTACCTATTGTTAAGTGGTGGCGGAATATTACTTTTGTTGAGAGAAAAAACACTGTAACTTCCACATGCGTGAACCGATTTTCAGAAACTTAGGCTCCATTTAAAGAACATTAAAGGTAAATTTCAGAAGCAGATAACAACATCACATTGTTTTTATTGGCAACTAGAGGAGTTATGTAACACCTTTCTCTATTTGTTATTTTTTTCAAATGCAATGCAATAATACCCCAGTCAATAGAGCAAATAATTAGTAAATTTTTGATAAAAATGTCTTCCTTTTCTAGATACGTATATTTGTATCGATTCAAATAATTCTATTAATTTTCACATTTATAGAAAACCTACAACTACAGTTCAAACAATTCCTTTTCTTCAAATCACCATTTTTCACAAAAACTATCAGCATTCTACTTTATTTTCAACCGTTTATTCAACATACTTCTATCAGAAACAAATTTTAAAAAGAATTAGAGCCAATTTTTATATTGCTCATTTAAACCAATTCCATTCAAAATTATTTTAAACATTTTTAATAAATTTAATTATGTACATAATTTAAAATCTAACAT
>JALBCR010002058.1:0-36681 GCA_030710515.1 Abscondita cerata
TCAATTGTGCTTCGTTCGGTTGCATTGTTATGATAAATTGGTTACCTTTTGTTAGTAACAAGAATCACCGATTTTGTTGTAGGCTACGCATGCGCAGATAATTGCAGTCACACGCCACCACTTTTGACATAATTTGACAACTACATCAACACCAATAAAACGAAAGTGATTCATTAAGTTATTCGATTATTATCAGTAAATTTTTGCTGATAACCCAGCGCTTAGAAGATGTAGTTGCTTTGGCGATAAGATAACACACAAAGTGTTCTTAACAATGACTACGTCTCGGTTTGATTGATGTTAATATGGGTAAGTATTGTTTACCATTTAAAGATATGTGTACTACCAGTATTAATTTACAGATAATGGACTAAACGTGGAAGAAGATAAGTGCTTAAAAATGGGAGCTACAGCAAATCCCAACACCGCCAGACTTGCTTCTTTACAAGAACGAAAACAGTCCATTGAAAGTGCATTAGCTAAAAAGAAACCAAGAATTGCGTCAATTATGTATTCAAGTATGTATAATAAGCAACATTTGATTAATGTGTTGAACTCATTTATCATTAGGAAGCAGAATTGACTGGTATAATGCCCACTGAGGTACCTTTAGAGCCGGCGAAAACACCACCAACATTTAGAAGGCGTGTTGGTACAGCTTTTCAACTACCTCCCAAATTTAATTAATAATCTAAATAGTGAAGAAGACTCAATTTCTTCATTAGAACTTAACATGCAAGTCAGCGAATATGGCAGAAGCCGTTTTAAGTTTGGCTAATGAATCAAATATTAGTAAGGTTTGTATATACTATATTATTTTTAAGCAATAACTTTTAGGCGGGAACAATATTCGGCTCAATTAAGCCTAACGATTTTAATTATTCTTAGCAATAATAATTTGGTGCACCAAATCATGGTGTCATCTATTTCCACATCCGGACTTTTACGAGGATTACCTATATCGACATTTGTATAAAACTTCATGGTGCCATAAACTTATTTTGCTTTATTTATTACATTTGATTTGACGTATACAATGCATGCCGCTTATTGGAATCACAGTAATGTTATCAGTCGGGTAATATTATCACTTTCGCAAAGACTGCATAGTAAAAATTTCATTTATAGTACTTATGACGTCGGTTGATGTTTTTAATTTTCAAGTTTGCTTTTATATGTGAATAATAACTTAGTTTTGCATGCATTTTTATCGGTACATGAAATTCATTCTTTGTTCACAAGCTCAAGTGGTACCGGATCTGTTTAGTCTATTTAGCACAGCCCGATTATCAGTTATCTCTTCCTCAGTGTGGCGACAAAATCAACCCTTACTTACATTAATGTGACCTTAGTCTCAATAAAAAAATTAACATCTTGCAACAATATGCCTAAAATAAGTCAGCGAAATGCTGCTGCGCAATTAAAAATGTCACAGCCACTTTTATTTGTAAAATTTTATCAAAGTTCAAAATCCAAAGTGCTACAATTAAAATGAAATTTAAGCACATTATCTGTTTGCTCTTTTATAACCAATAAATATTTATTATATTTTTGTTTATTTTTCACATATCAAAATCAAAATAGTTTACTACTATTTGTTTATTAAAAAGGTATTTAGTATCTTCAAATTGCATTCCTTTGAGACGCTTTTACTACTACATATATACATTACACAGATTATAGTTTGATATCTCACAATTTATTAACAAATTGCCAATCCAACAATTTATAAGCGAGGCTTCTTTGAACAAAAAGCCCTATTTTAACGCGACTTCGTTCCGACGTAAAATACTTCCCGCAAACGTTGACAGGCACCACGAATAAATGCACTCTCCATGCTATAGACACAGAAAAATAAACCTATAGATAAAGAAACGAAAAGTTAACACAATCTCATTTAAAAAAACCAACCAAATTGCGTACAATTCCGTGAATGTTTAGATCACTATCCAACAACTTGTCGAAGATAACAATAAATGTCATTATATGCTCTTATATATGTAAAAGAAAAAAAAATTCAGCAGTTTTTTTTACATTTTTATGAAAAACCGAGGATTTAAACTAATAAATTAATTTAAATCAAATTTATTTGTCTTTTAAAAACAACAAAGTGATTCGGTTCTTTCACAAAATTTTAAACTTAAAACTAAATAAGAAATTTAACTAAATAAACATTTCTCTATCCATTTATATAACTTATTCTAACTTTAATAGTTTTCTCTTACTTTCCTTCAACCATCTTCTTCTTCTTCTTCATCCGTCCTCCATATTTATTTACATTTTCTTCATTTCCTAATCTAAACCTAGCAATCATTTTCTTTTCAACCATATTTTTCCCTTCTGTTAAATACTTTGGGATTCCGTCCGTTATTATATCGTTGTATTTGTCGTTATATCTTCCTTATCTAATCCTCGTTCTTCTTTCCTGCATCTGGTTATCTTTGTGTCTTCTTCCATCTTTCTTCCTTCACCTTTAAGCCTTTTATTTCTTGCTCTCTCTGATAATAAGCCTTTCTTTTCTATCTTTTACACCGTATTTCACTTTTTGCCCCTTTTATCTCTTTCCACCATTCGTACAGTATTTCATTCTCTTTTCTGTTTTCCATTCGTCCAGTTTCAATGCTCTTCTTCTTGTTTGAATTATTATCTTTTCATGTTTTAGTTCTTCCTGTATTAGGTATCTTAGGGTTTCCTTATCTAATCTTAAAGTCCACCCCAGTATTTTTGCTGCACCCTCTCCAATTCATCTTATTCCTTCCACCCTCATAACTGCCCCGTACATGATCACGCTTTTACAAGTATTTCAAACAGCCACTTTCTGCAAATCCCCATACTTGTCCTAATATTGTGTTTCCTTTGTGTTGTAGTTTTTTATTTGATCCGTATCTGATGATGTACCCCCAGATATCTAATTTATCTACTTTTTTCTATGTCATCTCCCACCACAATTTCGTTCCTTTCCTCTTCTCTTCTTGAATTCAATAATTGCTCTGATGTCAGAGAATATCGCATACATCTTTTCCCCTTTTCCTTCTAAATTATGTGTTTTAAAATATATATATTGTCTATCATTCCTCTTCCCTTCCGGAATCCCATTTGCCATTCCGATTATACTTTCTTCTCTAATCTTATCTTAATATCTCAGCGTAAATTTTATATCTCGCGTTTAAAACTTATTCCTCGATATACCTTACTTCTCTTATCTCGTCCCTTATATAGGCCATATTATGGCTTATTTCCATCTTTCAGGGAACCCCTCCCCATTCCATATTTTTTCGAAAGCTTTTCTGATCCTTTCCCTCATCTTCTCTCCTGTATTTTTATATGGTTCACTTTAGTCCTATCCGTGCCTTCTGATTTGCCGTTTTTCGCTTTTTCTATAAGCTTCTCCTCTACCTCTTTTCTAGTTATCTCTTTCTCTTGACTTTGCCTTTTCCTTTATACCTTCACTCTCTTTGATTTCTCGTCCTTTCCGTCCATCATGGTCTTACAGTGCTCCTCCTATTCTCTTTCGTCTATTCTAGTCTCATGCCTTTTTCTTCTTTTATTTAGAAATTCTTAGGCTTGCCCTTCATTCCTTATTTCTTCTATCCCTTTCTCAATCAGTCTGCGGTATTCTGCTTTTCTTCGTTTACAGTAATAAATGTTAAAAACTATTACTTTTGACAAAAGGTTTATATTTAAGTATTGCTCTGAAACTTAAAAATTAAAAAAAAATAATTAGTTTCCTGTAATTTAAATTTAGATTATGTTCTAAAATATTTGACTTCTTGCGAGGGTCTTCCCTCTCAAAAGTGTGTACACCTATTGCCGGTTTTTAGGAATTTCTTCGATATTTCCGTACTCTTTTAATAAGATTATATTGATATTACGTTTTAAAAACATTTTAACACTGAATGGTTCTTGAAAGCCGCTCCGCGACCCAACCCGCCAAATTCGTGCGTAAAAGCATTTTTTTTCGTATGAAATTGAACCTTCACAGCTGCCATTCGAAAATTTGTAAAATTACGAATCTTATGGTTTTATTCATGTTTTTACGTAATACGGTTCCGAGTTATAAAAATGTAAAATTACAGTATTTCGTATTGACAATGTAAAATTGCTTGAAAAGAAAATTCACATTATGCGACAGGGGCACAAAACGAACGTTTTTCTTAAATTAACTTTTTCTTTTTTCCGTTTTAGTTTTCGATTGAAATTTTTTCGTAAAAGTTTTTCGCCTGTAACTGGTCGCGAGGTCAAAAAAAATTGAAACGGTCAAAAATGTTTCTTTCTTTATCCACGTAAGATTCTTTTTAAATTTTGAAAATCGGTCCGAAAATAAACGAGTTGTGGTCAAATTACGGCTTAATTTGTTTGTAATTTTGTTGACTATTTTTAACATTTTATTTTAACCTCGATGATGCCCTCGTACAAAAAAAATCTAAATCGAAAAATAAATACACATCTTTCGTAAACTCGACTTTTTTCGAAACGAAAATATCTCGAGCCGTTTTAATGCGTGACGAATTTGAAAAATGGTCGATTTTCGCATCGAATCTACTTCTAGCAACGTGAACAGAGAACCGAGGTGATAAGAAAAATATAAGTTAAGATGTGTCCGAAAATGCCTCGTTGTTGATATACAGAGTGCTGAAGTTAAAAGTTTTTTAATTTTTAGAGAACGGTTTTTTGTAACTTTACTACGAATTTTGATAAAATGTTATAATAGATTTACTAATAATCTGGCATAGAGCATTTTTTTTGTTAATTTTTAAATTTTATCCGAGTTTTGAACATTTTCGATTTTCTCGAAAACGTTTTTGTACACTATTTGTTGCTCTTTCTAAAAAATATTGAGTTTTTTGACATTTAACACACATTTTTTTAAAGAGAGTTTTTCCCGCACATCCTACAACTGCTTACTTTGTTTTGTGGTTTTCCTTACTTGCTTTTTAAAATGACTTTTAAGGTGACTATTCTAATTGGATGTAGTCCATTTTTTTCCATATTTGGTGGTAGTGTTATATATCTTTTAAATGTGGTCACTTTATCTTACAACATCGGATTCGATGAGTAGTTCTAAGTTATTGAGTTTTGCATCTACTTCATCTTGTGATTCTTTTTTTTAGATCTTTTAGTTCACTGCAACAATTTTTTTAACATATTTTTTCAGTAAGCATTTGATATAGTTTTTTCCTTTAATCAATATTTACTTTGTCTCCAAATGAACTTTCACCTCTTTCTGTCCTTTTCTGATCCTTTTGGTGCATCATTATTTAATAACACCGAATCATGCTTTCTTTTATTCATGCTTATTTCGTCTATTTTTTTACAATTCTCAGCTAGTAAAATTAATAATATCTAATACATTTTATATTCCTCCTACAACTTTAAAATTTTCGGGGCATTTACGGAGATAACAAGTGCAGATCTTCTCTAGCAAATTTCTCTAATTTATGTATTTTTCCTCCATATCAGGAGAATATTGTTTACTGATATAATGAAGACTCTTCAAATCTTCTGGCAAATCTTCAATAACGTTTCAAGTTCTGCATCAGTTTGTTCCATTTTATATCTGATTTATTTGAAATACATAAATATATGTATAGTTGCAAATGAAATAAAATTAACCTACTTTTATTGAAAATCTAGGCACTGCACACTTACAAACTTTAGAATCGCAGCAACACAACTCAAGAATAAAGTAGGAAAGGGTAAACCCAACTTCAATCATTTAATTGTAGGAAACTAACATATTTTTGAAGAAAGAAATTTCTAAAATCTAATTAATAGCTCACAACAATTAAAATTAGTTGAATTATTTTTGTTAAATAAATCAGAACTTGTGATAAAAACGTCGATAAAAACCACAAGAATTTCAGTGTTATCGCCTAGATGATAACATTATGTTATTGAAAATCGTTCAGTTAAAATAACTTTGTGTTATCTTTAATTCATTCCCGAACTTTTTAAAATCCTTCTAAAAATGTGACTTTTTAACCAAAATTGATCGTTAAGGTGAATACAATTATAATTGCAAAACAGTCTTTAAAGACATAATTTTTTAGTTGACCTATAATCTTCTCCTATTTGCTGCTTTTTTTCCAGCGTCCTCATTTTCTTCGCATCGCATTCTCCTATAATTTCGACTTCAAACAGCATCGCCAAAACGCATTTTCCTGCCTCGTACTCTTCAATATCATCTGTTTCTTCATGTCTTCGATCACTGTTGTTTTCTTAATCGTCTCAATTTTGCAGGTATATTCAGCGTTTTGCATTCTTCAATATTATTCTCTTCTCCAGGCTGTTAAAAGCTTGTATCTCTTTTCTCTTTATCACTTTGTCACATTCTGGTACGAACCATGCCTCCTTTTCACCAGCCGCTTTCTATCTATTATCTTTTCCTTTGCATTCTACAATATTTCCGTTGCAGATGCTACATTTGCTTCCTTTTTCCATCAGTAATTGTCTACTCTATATTTACCCTAGTATTTTTGTGTTACTAGCAACTCTTAGCTTGATCTCCGCAAGCCCCAGATAGCAATTCGTGTTAACAGAAGTCAGTCTATCCTGTGTCCCACGAAAAAGTTGACATACGTGTTGACTATTTTAAATTCAAAATTAATGCACATTTTTTTGCTACAATTCGAGCACAATACAACAATGTATTTTGTTGACAGATAATATAGAATAAGTTTATCTGATAATAATGAGTGTTTAAAACGTATTTTAATAATAAAATAGGTAAAAGAAGTTATTGTTTATGCATTTTCATTTATTACCCGCTATGGTGCATTTTATGAATACGACTGAGGGGGAAATTTCTTGGAAAATATGTACTCTTAGTAGGAAATGAGATAGCGAAATAGTCGGCAAATAGTGGGAAAATTTAGAAATTGTAGAGAAATACGGAAATAATAGGGAAATATTTAGAAATACTAGCAAATTGTGTTTACTTACCAAAAAATACGGTACAATTTGGGAATATTAACAGGTATTCTGAAAAAGTAGGCAACAAAACACAATAAAACCTAGAAACATCTTACTACTGAGTACAACGCGCACCTACTTTTGAGTGGGATCGTGTTTCAAACGCTTTCAACAAAAGCGTATATAGTGATTATTACGTACCAAGTGAGGTATCGAGTATCTAACTTAAAAAGAATCTAAGAAATTAACCACGTGGGAAATATTCAGGTTTTGATAGTTAAAAATTAGTCAGAATTCATTCGATACTAAAATCAATACTGAGATAAATATTAATTCAATCACTGATTGGTCCGATTGCTCCTAAAATTTACAGAATTAGTAGAACATTTAAAATTACACTATATCGTTAAGAATTTTAAAAAGTTTATCAGATGAAAGAATATTTGGGACCCGAGGTGATGGAAAGATGATATGATATTGACCGCACTACGATACACTGAATTTAACACTATTTTACTACCCTTTTATACGTGCGACCTGGATAAAATTAAGAACTATAAAATCGTTGGCGTAATTAAATGTTGGTGGCGAAATATCTGTCGCCACAAATTCAACAAATCAAGGACTTTGCAAGAAGTAACTGTTATTATACTGCCCTCATTTTAAGAAAGCCTGCTTTATTTGTTTTTACAATTGGTGAAAAGTTTATCTGCAAAATATGCAGAAAATATTTAGTGATACGTTAACTTCAGGAAAGCAGAAACAAAACTAAAACAGATTTATTTCGAATCCGGACAATATTACGTCGATAATACAGATTTCATTAATTTTAAATCAACAATTTAGAAGCGAAAGTTACTTTTACCACTAGAGATGAAAATGAAACTTTCACACTATGACAACTGCTCAAAAAAGCCTACTTTTATGTGTAGAAAAACTGGTGTTTTGGTACAATTTTAAGTAAGAATGGTGAATATACTTACAGTATTAATTTTTAATTAATTAAATTTTGCAAATTGGAATAGCGATTAAGTAATTTAAACACATAATATGTTTGACTTCAACGGCTTGATCTATGTTAGTACATTACATCATTATTAACTCTGCAGAGTCACAGCTTTTTCTGTGATAATTGATATTCTCTTGTCTATAACTTTTGTTTGAACCATTTTTTTTTCTAAAGCGCAATTTTTCATTTTCGTTTTGCAAGAGAGAATTTTCAATTCGTTTAATGAACTTGGACGTGTGATGCCTCGTTTTTATTCCGACGTAGGATAGTCGGTAGCGTTCGTATAACGACTTACCAGTTAGATAGATACATCTGACTATTGTTGGTTCTTAATGAAATGGTTTAATTTGATTTTACAAATTGCTTCTTGGTACACATTTTTCTTCAAATAAAAGTTTTTTAATTGTACACAACTCGTCTTAAAGAAACGTGCGCGCGGTACCTCGTTTTGACGCTATTACTTACACTTTCACTCTTTTTACACGTTTGCTAGTATATCAGAACAAGTGGAGCTCTGTGCAAAACTCTTGTTTATAACATTTGTCATTCTACATCAGTTACAATTGTAAATAGTATTTTATTAAATTGATCGAATGTACTTCAATTGGTTTCAGTTTATTTTTTATTTTTGGGGTCTAGGCCACAATGTTAAATGTTCACAAGATCAAATTTGAAATTTTGACCATAACGTCAAACGTATCACTGACCACATCGTCTAACCTGACCATAAGGTCAAATTTTGATTTTGGCCATAATGTCAAACTTGATCACAACGTCAAACGACGCTCATTTCATAAATAACCAAGTTGATTGCGCCGATCATAACTTTAAATTCCGAATTGACGGAAACACCTTTAATTACAAGCACCGCCATGAAGTTTTGTGCTATCAATGGTCACACGATATGCTGATTATGATGTCCTGTCAAAATTTAATCATAGGAGTAACATTTCAGGGAGTTTTAGGTATAGAAATAACCCCAACTTTGTTGATATTTTACTTTTCTCCAATTATAAAAATTTAGAAATCATTGATTACCGTATACATAATTGTAAAAATAACAATTGTCTGATATATGCATCATGGCAATGCTTTCATGCAGCATTATTTTTAGAAAATTTGGAAAGTTGTTTGCATTCAAGACCTACTATGTAATATACCTTAAGAAATTTATGATTTTTGTATAACCGTTCATGTGTAATTTGAAGAAATGTACTATCATGAATTTGTCATTAAAGGCCTGTAGTTCCGTTAGGTATTATAAACACGTAAATACTTTTCTCGAGTAGTTGTTTGGTTACTAAGTGTATGAATTTTAAATATAAATACTATGAACAAGTCGAATTTTATGAACGAATAATTTTTGCCAAGAATCAGGTACGGCTCGGGTCAGCAAAAAAATGTGGGTCTTAACATTACTAATTCAAATCTATACTATAAGTCGAATTTGACGTTGTGGTCAAATTGAATGACATTCTGGTCACACCTTTCAGAAAACTGTCTTCCTTTATGGCGGTGCTTGTGATTAAGGGTGTGAGGGTCAATGCTGTTAGTCAACGCGAGCATCGTTTGACGTTGTGGTCAAAGTTTGACGTTACGGTTAAAGTCAAAATTTGAAGTTATGGTCATATTTCACGTTACCGTCAAAATTAAAGGTTTGACGTTGTGATCAAGTTAGACACTGTGGCGAATGATGCTTTCGACGTTATGGTCAAACATTCGAATTTAACGTTGTGACCAATTGAAGTTGTGCTCAGGCCCCTATTTTGCTTATAAATACACTTTCGTATTCCACTTTTGATACATTTTATTACATACTACTACGTGCATCATTTGAGTTACTTGTTGATCTATAGGTTAGAGTTTACCTCACCTAAAATTTACGTACGTTTATTGATATAAACGATTAAAACTGCAATAATTTCTTGATTGCTTTAAATTTGAAAATTGTTTGGCAATTAAATATAATATGCTTTGTTATAGACTGTTCGTCGTCAACACATGTCTCAATACCAGTACCACAAACGACAATATAACGCCCTCGAAGAGAAATTATCATTCTGCAAAGCAAGAGCTCCAAACTCAACAATCCAATTCACCCGTGTTGCAACACCAAAAGCAGAAAAAGAAACCAAGACCTACAGAACAAGGTATAATTTTAGAAATTATGACACTTTTTACTAAAAAAAATAATGTTCTTATTTTAGATGATACAGTTTCGATGAATGCTAGTGTAGCACATCATGACCCATTTGTAAAATCAGTTCTACGACATAGTATGCGTTCTTTGCAGTATCCACTAACATCCGATAATAATAATGTAGACTATCGATTATCAACGGGACATCAGAAAGTCGCTTACAGGAGTTCTGACGGTAGCTTGCACAGTGAGTTTCATGCGCCGTTAGTCAGGTCCGAAGATGCACTGATGTCGGGAATTTATCGTTTAAGGCTTAACGGTTATACAACGTATATGGAGAGAAAGGAAATAAATAATCCTCATATCCCCTCACATTTTATATCTACAACAATCTAACCCTAATTTGTATCATACATACACCACAATACAACCCAACTCTCCATCATAACGTCCAATGGTCTCAACCCATTCAATGGGTACGTTGTTTATCCACCTTACAATACAAATATTCATAAAACCCACGAATATTCAAAATTTGCGACAAACAACAACAATGTGAGGCAATCCGAGGTCCAACAACCAGTCAAGGCAGTGGTTATTCAAAGTCTTCTTACTACCACCTACATTTTACCCCAACTGCAGGCAGTACGCAAATGTGGATCAACAATTTAAGACATTAAATCCTCATCAAATACAACCGCATCAGCAGTATGAGCAGGATGTCATATCGGTCGGATTAGGAGGATATTGGAAACGGACCGAATCCGGAGAGTCAGTTTGGTGTACCTCAGTCGCAAGTGATTCTTGGCAACGTGATAAAAGGTTTGGTTTTGTATCTTTATAGCACACGATAAAATAGGGAATACTATTAAGAATCTCAACGAAAAAAATTTTAAAAACCCGTTATATATTGCATACACGCCCTTCTCCAAAATCTTAATTTATAAAACGGGTTACTTTAGCAATGCATTGGAGTCACGACTTCGGTTTTAAATAAACACGTGCTCGTTTTACTGATTATCTAAGAATTTTTCCAAAGAACACTAAGGAGTATTTTTAGATTCTATTTATAAAATTCGTGAGGAATTTTTATTTCTAGACAGAATATATAAAAATCTGAAACGATTTAAATACCAAAATATTTCGTTTTCTAAACCTAGCATGATTTCAAATTGTTGCATTTAAAATCAACATTTTCTGTAATCACCACAGAAATATTTGCTTTCTTCGTTGCTAGTTTGAGTATACAGAGTGCTAATTAGGTATGTGGTCAAACTTCAGGATGTTGTTTTTATAATGGGTGTTGAAACAGTTTTTGAAAAAAAACTAAGGGACCACATCTTGAAGTTAGGCCACATACTTAATTAACACCCTGTATTGGATGCATGGATGCGTTTTAAATTATTCCTGGTTTTTGCCGAACTTGTTTGTTATTCGTTTCACATTAAATTGTATACATATCAACGTGTACTCTTACTCTTAAGATTTATGTGTTTTTTATTTAATGGTTGCACTAACAAGATTCTGTTCTACGAAGATACGATCTGTATATCAACAAAAAATTATATTTACTGTGTTTTCCTTGAGATAAGTAACTTTTTCATTTCTATATTATTGGATTATAATTGAATTATTAAAAATTAAGTTAACCAAATTAATTAAACACAAAATTAGGTTTTCAAATACTTTCAATCTTAAAAATAACTTCATAATTTATTATTACACCAGATTTTGAAAAAAAGTGACATTTACAAATTAACTTGTTCGTGTGATAAATTTTATATCGTTCAAAATTTCTAGAAGCTTTAAAAATAGACTTGATGAACATTTTAGATAAGTCAATAAACAAAATGAATAGTATATAAACAATCATAATTGAATTAAATCATCATCCGCTTTGCATATCTTATCTGAGACATTCAATGAATAATTACAGTCTTATTCATCCTTTTTATTTCAACCATAGAAATAAACAAAGTTTAAATTATTTCGAAATTGTTGATATTAATTTAGATAAGAAAATTCAAACAATCAAACATACTTTATAGAACTTTGCTTAAAATACAATTTTAGTAAAAAAAATTTTGTTGAATTCATATACAGGGTGTCTTTTGTTTACGGCTCATTAGAATTACTTTAGAAACTACTCTGATTTAAATTTTTGAAAATTTGGCTTTAGGGGTTTTCGAACATGGTCTTTCTAACTAAAATAATGGCGTCCGCCTAACACTTCCGGTTATACCGGAAATTGGCGTGAACTTCCTTATTTTCAATGTAACACCCTGTATATTTTGCATTTTTGAATTCTTCACTTATTTTTAGGTAGAGTTTTATTAAATTTCCTATACCTAAAATTCAACTGTTTTCGAGAAAATTAATTATTTTCAAAAAAAAAAATTCAAGAACAGTAACCAATCCAAAATAATGTAAATGTAAGAAAGATAGAGCAATAAAATTTACAGAAAGTAAAGTTATACACTTAAGGTTCCCATTCATGCCTACTTAGTGGCTTAATCACATACAGGGTGGTAAAAAGTTAACGTCAAGTTTAGTTAACTTGAGAGCATTTTAAATTGCTTTTTTTCAAATGGAACACCCATTATATTCTGGCATAATCTAATACAAAATTTTATTCTCTTTTGAGCAATATATTACTTCCCTATACCCATCTTTGCTAGTTTTCGATTTATCTCTATTTTCTGTTTATTGAATTAAATCATTTGATTTCTTGCAAAGATGGATGTGAGATTTAAACATCACAACAATCAACGGAACTGTCATTTGCAATTTGTTGTTAGTTTGATGGAACTTAACTGCATAATTTATTGTGTACTTAATTATGGAAAACACTTATTCAAACGCTGATATTTTAAACTTCTTGTTTATTCATGGACGGTGCAACGAAATTATAAGTAGAACATGCAGGGTTTTTAATGCAACTTATCTTAATTTGCCACCAATGGGCAGAAAAAAATTACGAAGAATTTTAAATAATCAACTACAATATGGTAGAATATCTGCAGGAAGAATTGTACCTAATCCAGTGACTTCAGATCAAGATAATGTGATCAATGTGTTGGGATATTTTAACGCTTATCCAAAAGCTTCAACTCGTACTGCAGAATATGATTTAGGTATTTCACGATGTTCAATTCACAAAATATTGAGAGCGAATAATATGCATCCATACAAGTTTACGACTGTTTCTGAACTTCATCCAAATGACGCTGTTCAGCGGATGGAATTTTGTGAAATGATACTAGTCAAAACGCAAGAGGATCCAGAATTTCTACGAAACATCATATGGACAGACGAGTCAAAATTCACCAGAGAAGGCATTTTCAATAGACGTAACAGTCATTATTCGTCTTCTGAAAATCCTCACATTACCCGGAAAGAAATTTTCAAAATAAATTTGGTGTTCATGTTTTCTGTTTGGTTAAATACAATCAGCTTAGTTTTTTATCTATGAAGAAAATTTAAACACCGACAGATACTTGAACTATTTACAAACGGTTGTGAGTGATTTTTTGGATGAGTTACCTTTAAACCAACGAAGAAAATGTTGGTATCAATTGGATGGAGCGCCACCTCACTGTGGAATTGCAGTCGATCATCAATTAAATGAAATGTTTGAAGACAGGTAGATTAGGCGTCTAGGGCCGTGGAATTGGCTAGCGAGGTCCCCGGACATCACCCCCTTAGACTTCTATGTTTGGAGAACAATGAAACAACGACTTTATTCCACACCGGTTATTTCAAGGGCGGATTTAATTACTCGAATACGCAGAACCTTTGATGAATGGCCTGCAGCCGAAATAGCAAAAACTACAACAGACGGTGTACTCTCGAGAATAAACAAGTGCTTAACCGCTAATGGCGGCTATATTGAACAATTACAACGTCACATTAATTAGTTTTAAGATGTTTTATTTTAGATACCTAAATCTTAATCACCTAATTAAAATAATTAATAAAATAATATTAAAATTACCTAGTTAAAATTTACATTATTTTAGTTGGTTTACTGTTCTTGAAAATTTTTTGAAAATAATTAATTTTCTCGAAAACAGTTGAATTTACGTATAGGGAAATTGATGAAACTCTACCTAAAAATAAGTGAAGAATTCAAAAATTTAAAATATACAGGGTGTTACATTGAAAATAAGGAAGTTTACGTTAACTTCCGGTACCCGGAAGTGTTAGGCGGACGCCATTATTTTAGTTAGAAAGACCATGTTCGAAAACCTCTAAAGCAAAATTTTCAAAATCTAAATCGGAGTAGTTTCTAAAATAATTCTAATGGTCCGTCAACAAAAGACACCCTGTATCTTACTAAACGTTACATTTTTTAAATTGTTTAATATATATTTGACAATTGTCATTAATATTTTAAATTATAATCTATTATTGTAATTTTTAACTGTAAGTAAGTAAGTACTCATTTTTCACATAATTTTTATATTAATTGTAGAATCTGAAGATGGCTTTAATTTATTTAAAAGTCGAAACTAGTACTTATATAAAACAATATATTGGAAAAGACTATATTTTTTAATAATTTACTACAAGTTTAACTTGTATTTTTATGACAATTTTGCGTCAAATACTATGTCAATGTTTTCTGCATAGATTGATACATCAACAATTTTTGTATATTCTTGAATTTCTTAAAAGCAAACATATTTGCTTCATGCAGACATGTAGCTATAACTATACGAGGTCTGGCTATTAAATAACGAGACTGTCCGCCTAGACGGCGCCTTAGACGGATGGGGGAAAAACGAGTAGTGTGTTGGGTATGTAGATATCTTTTCTATGCACGTACCAAAACACGTTTATGTCACTATTATAGTATTTGTGCAGTAGCGGTTTGAAACGAACGTGTTTTTTTTTCCGTGCCGAAAACCATGTGTGACGAAAAACAGGAGCAACGTATCATTCTCAAATTTCTCGTTAAATTGAAAAAAACTCCGACTGAGTGCTATACATTGTTGCAAGAGGCCTATGGGGACAATTCTCTATCTCGTGCACGTGTTTTTGAGTGGTGTAAGCGCTTCAGTGAGGGCCGAGAGAGCACTAAAGATGACCAGCGCCCAGGTCGCCCTGTCTCTGTTTCAACCCCGGAAACAATGACCAAAATCAACCAAATTGTGGGTGCAGATCGTCGAATGAGCATCCGGATGATTGCCGAGGCTCTAAACACCGATAAAGAAACGGCCCGAGTTGTGGAAGAACAACTTGTGGATTTTTGCACCAGGACAACGCACCGGTCCATAACGTGCTATCTGTGAAGCAGTATTTGGCCGGTAAGCGCACTCCAGTGCTCGAACACGCGCCGTACTCGCCAGATTTGGCACCGTGCGACTTTTTTGTTTCCCGAAAATAAAATCTGCTTTGAAAGGACCCGATTTGGGTCGATGGAAGCGGTAAAGCAAAAACGGCAGAGCTCCCTAAAGGCCCTCACCAAAGAAGACTTCCAGCACTGCTTCGATCAATGGAAAAAACGTTTGGAAAGGTGTGTGACAAGGAGGGGAGTATATTGAAGGGGAGCATTCAAATGTAGAATAATTTTTATAATAAAACCCTTCTTCGTAACCAGTCTCGTTATTTAATAGCCAGACCTCGTAAATTATGTGGTATTAAAATCAATTTTTCTATACGTATTTTCTTTTTTTAGATGTTTTCATTTATGCAAATTTATCATCGTTAACACGTTGTAGTTACGAAACATTGAGAGTTGGCACTGCCAATATTTTTGAATATAAATGTATAATTCTATGGTTTTGCAGATTTGGAAGTTTAGATCGAAGACGGAACAAATGCTTGCACAAAAGGACGTCACCTTTAGTAGATCCTAAGTCTAGTACAGTTTCTGTCGTCATTCCGTATTCCGAAACAGTTAGACCGACTCGCAATAAAACACAATCTACTAACAGAAACAGACAGGATTCTAGACAATTAGTTCGTACACAATCGTTAGGAAGCGTTGGCGCTCAAACGGTTGACAGTGTTTGGCCGAGTGACGATAACTCTTCTTGCGGAAGCGATGCTCACAGTGTAAATGAAATGAACAGTACGGTGAGGAAACAGAAACAAAAAGAATGGTAAGTAACTGGAAGCCTTTAGCAAACGATATAATTTTCGATTTAGGTTTGAAACATCTTTAGACGGGCCAACTCCTTCATTACCTACGCCATCACACTCTGTAATGTTAACAACAATAACTTCGTCTATGCCAACGTTGACTCCTGAAGAAAAATATGTAGAAATTCATTCGTCGCCCATATCACCTACACATACATACAAGCCTCCTTTGGAAATTCCAGCAGAGTCGAAACCGCAACCGTCACCTTCAATTCTCGAGCCCAACATGGAGTTGTTTAATAACAATATTCCAAAAAATGGAACCTTAATACAAGCTGACAGTGCAAACCGTATCACGAAGAAACTAAACCATTCTGAAATGTCCGATTTTTACAAATATTCTACAAAATTTAAGAAATCTCTCACCAAACCAGACAATCTAGACAACACGAGGGCTTCACCCGTACAAAGAAATTTATCGCAGAATTTTAATGATGACAACTCGGTAATTCAAAAGGGAATTTACCAACCTCTGCAACCAATGAAGTGCCAACCTTTCAGTACGAACAAGTAAGTATTCTTATGTTTCGCATTACACTACTACTTATTTTTATGTTCCAGTAATTTCGATAATATTGGGAGTCCAACTTCAAACAACACTAGTTTGAATTTAAGTCAGTTGGCATCTAGTGTGGCCGAGAACTTTTCGGCAGAAATGAACGCATGGTACCAAAACCACGAACAGCAGCTGGGAAACACGCGAACGAGACCACACGGAACGAGCAGAACAACAGCGACTTTGGTGTAAGAAGTATTATTGCTCAAAGTACAATTTAACGACTGACTAAGTTTTTTTGTATAGATATAGATTATTTTGTATCACTTTTTTACGTAAATTTAGAAATTATGACAATGAAAATACCGCAGGTTTTTAACGGGTTTGCATAAATTTCGTACCTGACTTTAAATTTGCGCGTTTTTCTTCAAAACATGTTCTTTTGTCCAAATCTGTGATCTTAATTATCACATTTTCAGTATTGAACCTGATGTGAAAAATTTATCGTATACGTGAAGAGAGTATTATTGATGGATTTTAGGTGTAACCAAATTTATCAATACTGTTTTTTCATATTAATTTTATTAAATAAAACTCAATAATAACTGTGATCTTCAGAACATTAAAATCGTTTTCTTTTAACTCTAGTTACGATATGTACTTTAGGGACTAGTAATAATTATAATAAAAACATCTTTTGTGTATATTTTCATATAATTTTATTCTATCCGAACTTATTTTTTATTACATTTTTGTAATGCAGAGGCGATAGAATAAGAATTATATTTTATTTTTCGAATTCTTAGCATTAGTAATAAAATATTTTATATATTTTTAAAATGACAATAAATTTATACGACGTTTGTAAAGTTTATCTTCGCTATCGAGTTTCTTATTTAGATGAGTAAATATATGAGTTAGTGAATATACCAAGTGTGTTTTATTGATAACTGTGAACAGAGATGTTGTTTTTACTAATGAATGAAGAAATAACTTAATGGGTATCACTCATTGGTTCCGTTATTTTGTCAATTCTAAATGCATTTACGTTCTTTTCGATGCAAATAAGTTCTTCGCATTTAACGTTTTTAGTTGTCATTATTGATCGCATCACATTTTCTTAGTACTTGTAGACGTGAAATATAATTGGTTAGGTGTTGTAAATTATTATTTTTTGCGACAAATTGTAGATCCATGCAAAATATTACTAATAACTATTTCCGGGTTTCGACGTATGTCAAAACTTGCATTGGACGTTTCGCTATTCATTTTCAGGATAGCCGGAAGAAGTTATTACTCATAGTGACGTGTATGCAAATAATACTTGACTGCAGATATTTAGTGTTTTTAAATGAAACATTAATAGAGATTATAAACCTTTCTGGCTCTTCTATCATTCGAATACTGTTTGAGAGTGAAAAAAATTAATAAATTTGTGGAGTCATCTAGAAATTTATTAATTTTACCTGTTAGGAAACAAAGAAGTCTAGTTAAAATTCTTTTAAAAAAATGTCAACAGTAATAGACCAATAGTTTCACAACTATAAAATAATAAAGCTGTGGCGTCTCGTAAGAGCTCATGTTCGTTCATTTTAACAACTAATAGCTTATAGTTCATAAAGAACTCAGATACACGTTGAATGTTGTGGCATATCAATCAAAAAAACCAATACAGGCGCACTAAAAGAAGATTTTAGGTCATAACTTTAGATTATTTTTTTTGGTGTTCCTATTCCTGTATACCTCAATGATCTGGTGTAAAATCATTTTGAGCTCGAGCCATCAGCGTCTGAGAACGAGGCCCTAATGTCACGGAATCGAAAACTCAAGATTAACAAAATTTAGCACATTTTACAATCAAATAAAAATTAAATCGATGATCGTATTTATCACAACAAGTTTTATATATAGTCTATATAGTACTATATAATTGATTGAGATCGTTCATAAAGAAGTTTCTCATGAAAGAGAAAGAATTGGTTCTACCGATTTGTGACTAAAAAGAATTTAAAAGATTTCTTACGTCATGCACACACTTGTGCTTTAACCCTATATGAGATCTACAAGATGTAGAAAAAATTGTGTTTGCTTCTTACTTTTCGAACTCAATTTATTACATGTTATAAATTATAGAAATCACCATAAAGAAATTTACCTAAGAGAGATAGAATGTGTTCTATAGATTTTAAAGGATTTGTGACATCATGCACACACATATGCTTTAACCCTGTATGAGATCTACAAGATAGAGGAAAACTAATGTTTGCTTTTTACTTTTCGAAACTCAATTAAACCGAATGACGTCATCATGTGGTACATATGCCAGCAATGGTTTTTTCAATTGAATATGGCAAGCGAACTAGACAGATTTGTCAATTAATTAGAAGAGACTATGAGGTCTAAAAATTACTTTTTATGAAAACCTTTAATTGGACGAGCTCTATAGAATCACAGAACTATTCATGAGATTTCTATGACTAATGGTAGGTATACTATTATAATGTGCCACATATTCACTTTTTAATTAAAAACGCTTCGTTAGACCGTTTTCGGCAACGTTTCTTAAACGCCCAGAGTGCCTACGTAAAACCCAGAAGAATAGAGAAGGTCTAGCTCGAGCTATTCTCGTTCGCAACAGAAAGAATTATCAGTTGCATGTTGCTACATTTAGTTGGGAGACAAAAACTCCATTACCATTATCAGATCCAAATGACCATCATTTCTTATATTAAAATCAAAAATTTTTAGTAAATGGAAGTACAGTTACATGAATGTGTAGGTACTGTCTTCTAGCAGCTTCTTGATAATGAGACAAATAACTATATTGTCGTGAAAGTCCTTTCACCAAGTATAATGTATAATAATTTGTTTATTTAATGTCTCTAATGAGGTCCGCGGGCGGGGTCGCCTCTAGAAACTTGTAAACCAGGTATTTTTAAATTACTTTCACAAATTCTCTTTTTAACCCTAACAGAGCATACACTTTTATCGTGTTTCTATATAGACTAATTTGGTATAGAAATATAGAGTTGTGATGGTGTCCGATTAGTGTCTACGCCAATGCCTTTAAGTGCAACGACCTTATAAAATTAAATTTCTAGAGGAAATTGAAAGAAAAAAATTACGCATCAACGACATCATCGATGATGAATCATACGGTATTGCACAAAATTGCTCGCCAGGGTTCAGCCCAAAAGCAAATTCATTATGTAACGGAAAGCAATTAATGAGACCTCTCTATGTAACGAGCGTTATCAGAGCGAATATAAAATATTTAATTATCAACACGCGAGTTGATGAAATATTGTGCAATTGTTTTTAAACACGAAAAAAATATTTAAACTTTTGTTTGATAAATCAAACCCAAATTAGGAATACAAAAAATTATTTCTCAATTTTATATTGTCTGCCGAAAACGGCAGAAATGATTTTAACGAAACCGAATTTCCGCAATTTTTTCGCCAAATTCATTTCCGATTTGAAAAACGAGCACCACGTTGTTCGCGCATGATTTTGAAAGGTAGTTTGAATTGTAGTCGCTGGCGGCGGTAGGGGGTTTTCCGTTTTCATCACGTGACTTCACAGCCTCGTAAAGTATCGGGCCTCGAGCTCCATTCTTCTTCCTTTCTGACTGACTTGTCGTGGAGTGAGGTTGCCACGTAGTGTTAAATACTAATTTTTTTAGTGTTTGCATTTTTGGTGGAATTAATTTAATTTGCTGATCTTCTTATTTAAAAGTAAGTAGAACTATAAATTTCGAAATTTCAAGCGGCCCATTTAATTGAATCGGTATTTTTGGCGTGATTTACGGCAAACCTACGGGTTGCACCACGTGTCTTGCAATTTTAATCGCCGCCATATGTTGAATTCGGATCATTCGTTAATTATTTGCTCGATCCTCTAAATTCATGATTTATAATTCTGTGAATCGTATTTAATTCCGATTAATTTTATTTCAGGCCAAGAAAATGGGTAAAGAAAGATTCATATAAACATTGTCGTTATCGGTCACGTAGATTCCGGTA
The DNA here is from genome assembly GCA_030710515.1 of Abscondita cerata. Lineage (NCBI taxonomy): Eukaryota > Metazoa > Arthropoda > Insecta > Coleoptera > Lampyridae > Abscondita > Abscondita cerata. Next base: position 20,730 of record JALBCR010002058.1, read on the forward strand.
AGTCGACCACCACCGGTCATTTAATTTACAAATGCGGCGGCATCGACAAACGAACCATCGAAAAATTCGAAAAGGAGGCCAAGAAATGGGTAAGGGCTCATTCAAATATGCGTGGGTTCTTGACAAACTAAAAGCCGAACGTGAACGTGGTATTACTATCGATATTGCTTTATGGAAATTCGAGACTGCGAAATACTATGTGACAATCATAGACGCTCCCGGACATAGAGATTTTATCAAGAACATGATCACTGGAACCTCTCAAGCTGATTGTGCCGCCTTAATTGTCGCTGCTGGTACAGGTGAATTTGAAGCTGGCATCTCCAAGAACGGACAAACGCCGAACATGCTTTTACTCGCTTTCACTTTGGGAGTGAAACAATTAATCGTTGGTGTCAACAAGATGGACTCCACTGAACCACCTTACAGCGGCTCGTTTCTAAGAAATCAAAAAGGAAGTATCTTCATACATTAAAAAAATTGGTTACAATCCAGCTGCCGTTGCCTTCGTACCTATTTCTGGGTGGCATGGTGACAACATGTTGGAACAATCTGAAAAAATGCCATGGTTCAAGGGGTGGAATGTTGAACGTAAAGAAGGCAAAGCTGATGGCAAATGTTTGATCGATGCCCTCGATGCTATCCTACCACCATCTCGCCCCACAGAAAAACCTCTGGCGTCTTCCTCTTCAGGACGTTTACAAAATTGGTGGTATTGGTACTGTACCTGTAGGACGAGTTGAAACTGGTGTATTGAAACCAGGCATGGTTGTCGTCTTTGCTCCAGCCAACATCACCACTGAAGTTAAGTCCGTAGAAATGCACCACGAAGCTCTTCAAGAAGCAGTACCTGGCGACAACGTTGGTTTCAATGTAAAGAACGTGTCTGTCAAGGAATTGCGTCGTGGTTATGTAGCTGGCGATTCTAAAAACAACCCACCCAAAGGAGCCTCCGACTTCATGGCACAAGTAATTGTATTGAATCACCCTGGTCAAATTGCTAACGGATATACTCCGTACTTGACTGTCACACCGCTCACATTGCCTGCAAATTCGCTGAAATTAAAGAAAAGGTAGATCGTCGTTCTGGTAAAACCACCGAAGAAAATCCGAAAGCAATCAAATCTGGAGATGCGACTATCGTCAATTTGGTTCCTAGCAAACCAATGTGCGTCGAATCCTTCCAGGAATTCCCTCCTTTAGGTCGTTTCGCTGTACGTGATATGAGGCAAACGGTAGCTGTCGGTGTTATCAAGAGCGTTAGCCACAAGGATCTTACTGCTGGCAAAGTGACGAAAGCTGCAGAAAAGGCACAAAAGAAGAAGTAACCGTGACGCCATCTTAGAAATATTTCAGTTATTTTTACATATATTATATGTTTTCTTTTTACAGTAAACGGTTATATTGATAGTTCAGCCTTTTGATCTTTGTGAGTTTATTATAACATTTCCAAATTATCAATAAAATAAGGTTTCTAATTTTCCTTTTTATTCCTTTTCCTCCCTATGAATGAAAAGTGTTCAAGTGCGGTCGACGTAACAAGTTTTGTTATTCTATCTACAAGTTTATTTAGGTCTACTTGCGTGTGTGAAAAAACGTTAACAATTAAAAAGATTTATTTTTATCAAATTTGTACGTTTTCCTTAATGCTAAATATTGCAAACGCCCACGCTCTTAAAAGTCCTTTGAAGTGAATGTAATAAGCGCTGTAAAATTACAAAATTTGAAGACTAATTTGGTGTCATTTTAAAAGAGCCGAAAGAAGTTATCGACCCTGGATGTTATTGAAGGTGTTAATTGGGTGTACGTGAAGATTTTTCTCCGATTTTATTCACATGGTTGAATAAACACATGAACATTTTTATGAATCTAGTTTATAATAAAGTCATTTGTGTGTGAAAAAATTTCAACTTTTACAATAATTCAACAAATTACATAAAAATAAAAGTGAAAAGCTAGGCAACAAAACTAACATTAAGGTGTCTATCTGTAGAAAAACGAACACGTCATTGATTAGTTTTTTGCACCATATAAATGTTTACAATGGGAATTGACAAAGAAGTCACAACAGAAAGCTTTCTAAAATTAATTAAGAAAGAAGCGCAAAAATGCGATCCACCAAAAACTAACAGTTTGAATAGTAATAATAAAGTTTTGAAATATTACACGTTTAAAAAAACACCAATGGTTTATAGGTATTGTTGAAAGTTCGGTCAAATACTTATTCATTTCCAAAATGTACACAGTACTACAGCAATTAAAAATAACCCTGCTTTTCCTCACCACCGTTTCAATGAATGTATAGGTTGTGTAGTAGGTAAATAGTCTTCAACCATTTTCTCAATACATTTTATTATTAACAAATATATAAAAAAACAAGAAATTAAAGATAACGAAATAGTTAGGGGATGGTGGGGCACAATAGAAGTTGGAATCCTGTAATCGAAAAGGATCTAAGTTAAGAAAGAAGTGCATCAATTGTTATTATATAGAAATCATATTTTACCGTGTGTGAATTAAGCCATTTTCCAAAATGAATTTTGTGTTATTGTACCCTAAGCATGGGGCACAATGACACAGAGGGCATGCGAGATATCTTGAAACATCTGAAAAACGTCAAATTTCACCAAAAAAAAACTTTATTTTTAAATTAAAAATGTTAAGGAAAGGCATTATAAACAAAGAGGTACTATGTGGATTGTAAAATATAAATTCAACATTGATCTTATTAAAGCACAAATACGAAATTCTTTTAGCCAATGTTCATATTGCCAAAATCGACGATGAACGAGTAAAACCTTCTTATCGTTTAGTGCACTGAACCACAGAACTATTTTCCAGTAGCATCTTTATGTCTCTGTCATTAACCGCGGCTCTGTCGTCCACAAGAGATATTCGTTGCATTTTCTGTATCGTAGAAATTTGACCTCATAGTACCCGTCATCATCGTCCTTCATTTTGGTGATTTGGTCAACCTAGAATTTGGATTGACTTTTAAGCTTGAATTCAATCAAAACATAATATCTCGAGCTCAACAACAAAGCTCCTCGTCTATGTCGATGTCGTCGTCAGTGTCGGTATATTCAACGTCTTCTTGTAATGTAAAATGAACTTGTAAACTAGATTTTTTTTTTTTCGCGGTTTTGGTTGATTTACGAACACCTTCCATTTGACTGACAGTATTCTGAAAGTTGGAATCAACTTCTTCTCTTCAATAGCTTTCATTTCTGGAGTGCGCGTGGCTATATCATACTCTACTTTATTTGATTTTGATCAGATTTCGTTCTTCCGCTTTAGGATAACCACGAAAATCTTCAGGAGATAGAAAATTATGACTTGGACCAGCTCTTGGATTGAGGACACCAGATGACTGTATGGTCTACAGCTGCTCCTTCTTCTATTTGAGGGAAGGAACCGTTGAACGAAGTCACTTTTGGCACAGCATAACTATTTTGTTGTTGATTGTGGTAAATCATCCACAATGGTAGGAGGCAGTCAATCATGTCACATAATTATATAAGAAGTCTGAGTAAAAACATCACTATCAAATGGATGTATTCCACATTTTTTAAAACCTGATGCAATTATGTTAGGAAGTGTCATATGTTTTTCTAATGAGCTCTGTGTTTACGAAGGATACTGTGTTATAAACTGGAGCAGTTTTGCCATGGTTTGATTTATTCAAGAGTCAAGAGCCGCATTATAATAAGTTTTAAACGGCCCGAAAACTGTAACATCCAGTAGTTGCATTTTCTTAGAGGAAAGAGAGTTAAAGTAATAACTAAGACGCCTTTCTCCTTGCACAACCTCAGAGTTCGAGGGACAAAGTGACATTCTACATTGTCATAAATTAATAGAATGCATGGGTTTTCTCTAGAACTGCAAAAGTGTGGCTAATGAAATACTCGAGTTTCTACAAAAAGTTCGGATGCCATCTAACTGCTAGGGGTGGCTAAGCCAACTGTGCTTGAGGTGCTCCTTAAGTCATGTAGTCCTTAAAATAAACAGGTGAAAAAATAATGAATGGCGGAATAGAGCTACTAGAGAGAAATTATGGACACTGTGGTGACGTTAGTGCCTTTTTCTCCACATGCACCTTTGCACACTTGTTTGACATTTTTTCAGTCACAATCAGTTAGTGTTTTTGTATAGTTGATGAAGCAGTTTCATCTAAATTGAACACCCTTGTTCCATCTTCAAATTCTGGGTACTGTTGATAGAGTATTTCCAAGTTATAAAACACATTTACATTTGCTTTGGTGAAAGAAGTAGCACGATACAAAGCTGCAACCTTCAGGGTTCTTTGGCTGAGTTTGGGATGCCTTTTCAGAAAACCGTAAAACCAGTCAATGTCTGAAATTTTCATCTCTTCCCAAGATAAAGGGAATAGTGTTTTGTTCATTACTGCTATTTTTCCCCATAATTCTTGTCTAATTATAATCTCTTTCCACTCTAGTGTATTCTTTTCCTCTCCATATTTTACTTTTAGTACCTTGCTCTAACCTTCTCTCATTTTTTTTCCTGTATATTTCATTTCATGTGGCTTCTACTAACTTTAATCTTTCTTTATTTCTTCCTCCCTCCTCATCCTTAATAACAAAAAAATAAATATGTCAAATATGGTAATGTGACACTTAATCACTGGACAGTTGACAGTTAAACGTAGACACATAAACCCAACGACATTCAATCATGGCGATGTTTATAGAACTTCTGTTTCCACTTAGTTTAGAGATTTAAAAAGTGAATCTGTATTAAATTATTTTATACCTAAGTACACTATATTTAACAGCAATCTAATTATTATGATTTCCTTGAAATCTCTGTATGGTCTGTCTGTCTGTTTATCATCTCCCTCCGAGGTGTTTAAAAAAAAATATGAATACACCATTCGATAGAGGATTTTAAGGCGGTCTGGATGCAAGGGTTTTAGAACTGTAACTTAACCCCTGGAGAGCTGGCCACACTTACTCTCCTCAAACTTCAAAATTAATTTTTGTTTTTATTACCAAATATGTTTGTCTAGACAAGACATCTTTGTATACATCATTTTGACCTATGACCTTAAGGTCAAAAGTTATAGGTCAAAATTCATGCGTCCATAGAACGCCCTCAAAGACTAGTATATAGGGTCACTGGTAATTGGATACATTCCTTTGGAGATCTGATAGAACAAGAGGTAAGGAGTAAATTTAACCCTAATATGTATTATACAAAACTCAATGGATTTTGAGATATTTCGATTTTCAATTTTTCTTAAAAAGTTGATGTTAATATGTTAAAATGTAATTTTCAAAAATTTACGCCAACTTTGTGGAACTTTTTTGATGGAATACTTGCCCAACACTATGGTCTTTCCGTATGGAATAAAAATATCCCTTAGCATTTCCATCATGTGATATTTCAAAGAAAAACTTGTACAAAATAATTTTTCAAAATCAGATGTGATAATTCTTTGAGGTTTTTCAAATAATTCTCAACGCTTCTTGCGTACAATTGTGTTAAAACTTCCTTGTTGCAATAGCTATCGAACAAGCTGCGAATCTTACATCAAACCCTTAACAGTTCAAAAAAATAGTAAAAATGAAGCAGTCGACGGAATTTATTTAACTGCTGTCCACCATTAGACCTTATACATAGAAGTCAGCTGTAAATTAAATTAACAATAAGTACATTAGTACTTAATTTTTATAAATTTTGTTCAAAATGGGAGCCCCTATTACGTATACACGCACGGCAGCGTCTTCTTATTTCTGTTTTTGCCACTCTGGTGGTCAATGTATTCCGTATGGATGCGGCAGCGTCGACTATCCTTTGTCTAAGGTCAAGCCTTGTATTGACTGGGGTTGCGTATACTATATCTTTCATACCACCCCATACAGAGGAGTTAAATCTGGACCTCGCGCTGGCCAAACTATTGGGCCTGCTCTTCCAATCCAACGGTTAGAGAAACGTTCATTCAGCAAATTCCGTACCGTCAGCCTATAATGCGCTAGACAACCGTCGTGCTGAAAAATCATTCGCGCTCTGGCGGCTAAAGGAACATCTTCTAGAAGCTCCTGCAGGTGATTTTCTAGAAAATCTTCATAGATCTCTCCGTTGAAATGTTGAGGTAAAAAGTAAGGCCCTATTAAATAGCGGCCAACAACCCCCATCCATACATTTTCTGAAAATTTCCTTTGGATTTTCTTCCTCCCAATAGTGCATGTTATGAAAATTGGTTATGCCCTCGCTATTAAATTTAGATTCGTCCGTCCATAAAATGTTGGTTAAGAAGTTTTCATCCTCTGCATCTGAATTTAACATAAAGCGGCAGAATTCTAATCTCCTTCCAGGATCACCTTTATCTAAGCCCTGGACAGGGGTATAATGGTAAGGATGGCATCCAACTCCGCGTATCGTATACCAAACTTTCCATTGTGACGCACCAGTTTGCCGCGCCACTTTAGCAGTTGAAGTGCCTGGGTTATCCTCAAAATGGATTAATATTTCTTCCTCATCATCTGGTTGATATACGCGAGGAGCACCGGCGTCCACTCGCCGACGTTTCACTGAACAATTTTCTGCGACATTTCGATATGTCGTACTAAATACACGAACATTCGGTGTGCGACGGTTTGGAAAGCGACGTTCATATTCCCGACGAGCTTCTGCAGCATTCCCATCGCAATATCCGTATACAAATAAGATGTCGGCGTATTCTGCATTGCTATAAGCGGCCATTTCAATTAAACAACAATAAGAACTAGTTATAACAAAGAATCTTCAAATATGAACTTAAGACTGTCAAAAAGTTATAAGAGTGAAACGTCATATTCTACCTTCAGTTGTTTATCCGCCCACTTCACATGGAAAACGTATAAGGTCTAATGGTGGACAGCAGTTAAATAAATTCTGTTGACTGCTTCATTTTTACTATTTTTTTGGAACTGTTAAGGGTTTGTTGTAAGATTCGCAGCTTGTTCGATAGCTATTGCAACAAGGAAGTTTTAACACAATTTGTACGCAAGCGTTTGAGAATTATTTGAAAAACCTCAAAGAATTATCACATCTGATTTTGAAAAATTATTTTGTTTTTCTTTGAAATTATCACATGATGGAAATGCTAAGGGATATTTTTTATTCCATACGGAAGACCATAGTGTTGGGCAAGTATTCCATCAAAAAGTTCCACAAAGTTAGGGTAAATTTTTGAAAATTACTTTTTAACATATTAACATCAACATTTTTAAGAAAATTGAAAATCGAAATATCTCAAAATCCATTGAGTTTTGTATAATACATATTAGGGTTAAATTTACTCCTTACCTCTTGTTCTATCAGATCTCCAAAAGAATGTATCCAATTACCAGTGACCCTGTATAGTAAAACACTATATACCTACCCAAAAAATTATTTTTTATTTCATCAATCTGTAATAATAACATTTATATAGATTTGTGCTCATAAATAAACTGATATTGCAGTTTAGTAATGCAATACAATAATACTTTGGTAATAAATAAACAATGCATTGTATCCATCGGTATGTATAATCGTATAAAATTGTTATCATTAGATTACAATGGGATTGAAAGAATAAAACTAATTTGTACTCGGCAGAATACCTTTGTAATGATTAATATTTTGATAATATTTTCTAAAATTTTTGACCTTTTGTGTCACTTCCTAGTTTTAACTGATACCTACCGACGTTCTTCATAACAGTATCGAAAATGAAATCATTTATGTTGTTCCAACCAATTAGATATAAAAAAGGACTCCCACATTGCTAAAAGGTCGTGTGGTTTTAATAATTTTCTATGCACATTTTGTTGACTTTTTTTTCTATAAATCAACCAATAACGCTTGATAATTATTTAATAAATTTATATCAGAGCTATAATTTGTTATGAAAAAAATAGAAAAATCTAACATGTGAGTAAATTAATCAAGTTCCGGAAATGTATGAATGCAATATTTTTAAACATCCGACTTTATGGTATTCAATTTTCAACAACATCATGTAACTTAACCATCCTAAATTCAAAATTGAGTTTTTTATTGCACAAATTATTATTGTAATAATTGATTCCATTGTTACTAACAGTGTTAATTCTTTGCACATTCTCAACAAAAATATGAGTTCCAGTTGATTAACGTCACTCAAAGTATCAGGAATGCTACGGTTTGATCTTCGCATACATTTAATTCTTTTTAGCCTTGACCACAAATCGTATGGTTTGTTATTAGCTGCAACTGTATTAAAATAATTCTACTTTTCCTTTCTAATAAGATATAGCGTGTTATTCCTCATTGTCTTTTATTTTATCCAATCCACGTTTGTCCGAGAACGCTTATGTTTTTGCAACTGCATATCTCTATTCTCCATTGCTAATTTCACGTTTTGGGTCATCCAAATAAGCGCCTTCGGTTTTGTGGCGCGGACTGTCCTTCGTGGTACATGTATGTTAAATACCGAAAGAATGTATTTATTTAATAAACCAAGATTAACATCAACGTCATTTTCTCGAACAAACTCTATCCAAGGTTCAGGAGCTAGGTCGGATAGAAACGCTTCACGATTAAAGTTCTTAAAGCATCTATGCGTAAGCATTCTAGGCTCAATCTTATAACTACCTATCTTGACTTGACAATAAGATAATTTATGGTCAGTGAAGCTATCCCAATTGACTGTCCCGTGGATAATACAATATCTTTTATCAGATATGAAAATCGGATCTATTAACGTAGCAGTTTTTCCGCCTATTCTAGTAGGTTCATTGACGATTTGAATCAAATCGTAATTATTAAAGCATATAGTTAATGGGTTTGATTCGTTAAAAAAGTTGACGTTTAACCCCCAAGCAGATTGTATAGTCATTTGTAGGTACTATAAAGGAGAGAATGTTATCGAAGTCATTGATAAGTGAACCTAGATTTGTGTTAAGTGGTCTGTAACATCCAAAAATCATTACTTTTTTAGAGTGAACTTGTACTTTTAAACATAAATATTCTAAAATATGATCTACTTCAAAATCAAGATCTACCCTATTTAATTTGCAGATTTTTTAACATAAGCTCCTATTCCTCCACCCCTACCATGTGTCCTATCTCTCCTAATAAACTGATAATCTGGAATACTAATTGCGATTGAGTTCACTCTATCACACCATGTTTCAGTAATTAAAAACAATATCATAATCACCTTCGAGAATAAACATATTTTAATTCACAAAAACCATTAATAATTAATCTTGCATTTATATGAGCGATTTTCATGCGTACAACCTATAATATTACAATAAAATAAAATCATACTGGATATGAATTACTTACAATACTTATTTTTATACTGGGTGAGTCGGAGGAGCGCACCAAACTCTAGGATTGTATTATACAAGTGAAAATAATGTAAAAAAAAACTCATATGTTCTTATCCGATTTTCATTTGTTTTCAAGTTATAGCATATTAACAAATAAACAAATGATACACATAAAAATTTACTTAATCATAGCGTTCTTTCAATAAATGTTCAAAAAATACCGCCATTGACTTCTAAACATTTTCTGCTTGTCTACGAAGAGCGTTTGTTGCTCTCCCAATTAATTCATTTCTTTATTCTTTTAAATGGACTGCAGTATTCTCAATTCGTCTAATTAGTGCATTCCGTGTGTCCACTTCTATTTTGTAGACTTCATTTTTCATCCAGCCCCATAAAGAAAAATCTAGTGGTGTGAGGTCTGGAGATCTTGCAGGCCAATTAATAGGACCTCCACGACCAATCCAACGCCCTGGAAAACGTTTGTTCAAATGTTCGTTCTTGATCTAACGAGCGACATGTGCAAGAGCTCCATCGTGCTGATAGTACATCTGCATTCTAATATTTACAGGAACATCCTCTAGCAGGTTTTGTAATTCATTTTGTAAAAAATGAGGTAGTTGTCTCCTGTAAGACGATCCTCCAAAATAAAAAAGTCAATTAAATAACTGTCAACATACTACACGCAGTGGCGGCTTGTCCATATGGTCATTTGGTCAATGACCTCCCAAAAATTTTGACAATATATAAAAAAATATTCATTATTACGTGTTTTATTAAAATAGGTAATTAAGTCGCAAGTACAATAACTTAAAATTTATCGGCTGTCGTTCGTAATTCATACTCTTCAACCTTGGGCTGGCGGTGCGAATTGTCCTCATTGAATTAGATCTACCCGGAAAAACTCGAAAAACGTGCAGCGCCCGAATAAACGCGAACGTCCGAAATAATAATCAACTTTGGGTCATGAACCGGGTCCCGCAGTTTACGTTGACTTCGTATAGGGTGTACAACTACGCTCGATTTTTGATTCGATTTTCGCGTGTTTTAAATCAATTTAAAAATTTATATTGATATGTTTTACTGTTGTTGTGTTGTTTTGTAAAAATACTATTTTGGTTCGCGTGTGCATGCGCTATAATAGAAAATGTCGGTAGTGCAGAAAATTAAACAACTAAAAGTGCTAACAAACTTAATTTTACAAAATTAGTTGAGTTCAAGGCAAATGGTCGTCCTTTGCCAGAACTAAGTTTACTAGCAAAGACAAAAATAAAGATGTTCATCGAAACTTTCGCAAGGTAATGTACGATTTAGCTAACTGGATATGTGGTTGTGAAGTATCAAATGTATTTTACTGTTTTGTTTGTTTATTATTTTCTAAAGACTCGTCAGACTCGCTATAGTCCAAATCCGGTGTCAGAGATTTAAAACATTTAAAAGAGGAAATAAAAAAAACATGTTTCGTCTGCAGAACACATGAAATGCTCAGTAAATTTTGCAACCGTAGGAAATGTTGATATTCGTACACAGCTAGACAATGCTTATAGAAAATCCCTTAGAGATTTTAATGAGAATGTTTCGAAAAATCGCTATATTTTGAACAAAATTGTAGATTGTATAAAATTTTGCGGTGCATTTGAGTTATTTATATTTTTTAACTATGTCTATTTTTAAATTGATTTTTGACCTCCCAGTATGATTGACCACGAGCCGCCACTGAGTCTACACCACACGTTCACAGAAAACAGATTTTGAAAAAATTGCTTTCGATTGTTGCGTGGGGATTTTCGTCTGACCATACATGATAATTACGAATATTATTAATGCCATCACGGTAAATGTAGCTTCATCCGTAAAGAGTATAATCGATACAACACGATGAGTATTATTTATCCACCGACAAAACTCCATACGGTTAGCGTAATCCTCTGGTTGTAGGTGCTGTATCTCTGTACGTGGTAAGGATATAAGCCTTGCTCGTGGAGTGTGTTTATCACTCTTTTGTGGAATTTCAATTGACTGGCAATTCTCCGTGATCTAGTAGTTGCATCTTCTTCTACTAGATGTAGAATATTTTCTACTTCTACAAAACCTTGTCGAGTAGCGCGTTCAGATGTTATGTTTGCACTGGGAAGCTTACCAGTCTCGCACAATTTGTTAAAAAACTCTAATAAATACGTTTTTATCAAGATGTCTTTGGTGTAGAAAACGTTGACGATATTCTTCAGCAGCAGCTGTAGCATTTTCATTACAGAAACCATATACAAACACCGTATTTGCATATTCTAAATTTGAATAAGTATCTGGCATTTTGCAACACTAACAATCACATACATTCGAAATTAAACGTTCAATTACAGTCCACTGTTCACTGACAGTTCATCAAAACATCAGAATTATCAAATGTCTTTGAGCCTCGAACATGGCATACTTTAATAATGTTAAAATTCAGATAATAAGTGGAAAGCTAGATGAACATTTTAATTACGCCATAACTTGAAAACAAATGAGAATCGCATAAGAACATATGAGTTTTTACATTATTTTCACGTGTATAATACACTCCTAGAGTTTGGTGCGCTCCTCCCGACTCACCCAGTATATAAATATAATATGTATGAAAACCCAAAATGATTACTTCTGTAGTAGAGGAATTAATAATTTATGCTTCCGCGTATCATGATTAAGTTGAAATGGTAATATAATTTAACCAATTATATGCGATCCTTAAAAAAAGTAAGTAAATAAATTAAAATATGACATTTCACATCAAGCTGTATAATTAACCGCATCTGGTACCTACACCATATTTTCCTAACATTAGGTGTACAATATTGCCATAAACAGCATCAACAATTAAACTAAACATAATTTCTAGCCATATTATAATAAGGATTTCTTAACATAAACAAAACCTTTTTTAAATAATATGTATGATTTTTAAATTACATTACATTTAATGAAAGTGAAAGTTTCGTTTGCAATCCTTGCTAAAAGAATAATTTTACATACTTTATTTTAGATAAATTTTACAGTACAAAATTTTTTGTTTATAGGTAATACTTTTAAAATGTCATATGAACACACAATTTTGTATAAAATTAGTATAAGTTTATTCTATTATTATTAATTTATCTGTAAACTTTAATTTGATTATCTTTCTTCTAATACAACGTACCTAATTTTTCGGTTAAAACACCTCTCTTAATTTTTTGGGAACATGTGTTAATGCCAATAGAATCTTTGATAGCATCTAATTTTTACATGTAGAAAACAGCGTGATTAAAGTAAGTCGGTGTAATTAAACGTCGGCATGTTTAAATGTCGGTGTGATTAAATGTCGGCGTGATTAAATGACGTTGTGTTTGTATGTCCGTGTCCAGACACCGTCTAGTAAATCTACTATTACAACTAGGGCAATATGAATAAAATATTTTCCTAGGTTACCTGTTACGTTACGTTGCAAAGATACGTTGCTAAGCAAGTTAGGTTGTTAAGATTTGTAAACATCAGTTTTTATATTTTCTTGGCAGAAATTTCAAAAATTACAATTTTACGTTCAAATATTTTAAGTACTAAAAATTAGCGTTGCATTGTTGAAAATGACTAATTAATAAATCAATATTTCATATTATTTTTTGTATATGAGAAATACTAAAATGATAATAGTCAATATTGTGTCAACCGGAAAAACAAATTATTGCACATCAAAGGTCATTTAATTATAAAATAGTAATTTCTAGTAATACCAATTCAAAGCAATCCAAAACACCGAAAATGAATTTGTAAAATAAATTGTAAAGAGTGTAATAACACGTGTATGGGGCAAAAGAGACCATCAAAACTGTTTTCAAGAGCATTTATCTTAATTATCATTGGTCAGTCAAAGTTCAGTGTTACCATTCATGTGCTTGAATTTTCTGATTATTCAAGCTTGTGTGTGTGTTCAACGAAGGTTTCCAAGGGCTGAGCCTTTATTGACACTAGTTCACCAACAAGCTGCGAAAGCCTAAACCAATTTGTCTACCTCATAACACTTTATTGTTTAAATAATAAGAGATATCGTATAAAAATGGTATGTGATTATAGGAGTATTGTACTGAAACTATACCTAAATTAATACAAAAATTTTCAATTTCAACTTTAAGTCTTTATATACTTGTTATTATATTATACAATAGAAGAGTTTAAAAATATTTTTAAAGTCAATTTAATTATAATTATTCTATTTACAATTAAGTGTATAAACAATCAGTGTGTTCTTCTCTTTAATTGAATTTTAGAAGTTTTTGAATTTTTAGTACAAAATGCATTATAAACTTAAGGTCTTTTGGAGTGTCTACAGGCAATAAAATAAAATTGCGTATTATTGAAGCAATCGCACTTTTCAGTTCAAGCATAGCAAACCTTTGACCTAAAAAATATTATTTACTTTAAACTCACTTTATATTTTTAACAAATAATACCTATACAGTTTCTAGGACCCCCATCAAAGGTATAAAAGCGAACGGATGCCGACCTTTAGAATTTTCTGGAGAGAATCGTTCTGGGTCAAATTTTTCTGGGTTCGGATACATTTGCATTGTGATGTACACCGTATATGTGAATGTGCACTATAGTGTTAGATGGGATTACGTATCCAGAAGCGGTAGCAAGATCACATTCAGTCATTCTCGCTATCATTGGGACACTAGGAAATAAACGTAAACATTCTTTTACAACCATTTCAACATATTGCATATTTTGTATATCTGAAAAAGTAAATTGTCGCTCGGAATATTCCACTATTTCCATAACTTCTTTAAAAATTTTTTCCTACAATTGTAAATAATGTAGATTTTCCATTATGTCTGCAATGTAACTTTACCTGAATGTCAAAATGATTTGCTAAGAGTAATAGAGCAAATAAAAGTCCGGACGATGTTGTGTCGTGTCCCTAAAAATTATTTATAATTATCCATTATACAGGGTGAATCACCACCAACGGGACGGCGATTTATAGCGAAACAGTAAACGTTTTACAGGTTTCGTCATTTTAGTAGTTTGTAGGTTGATAAATTTTTCATTTTAAAATTATTTTGAAAGAGATAGTATGTCCCAAAAAATGTGGCGATTCAAAGTTATATTTTTCTTATGGGACATTATGTATGTTATTTCGTTTTTGACTGTTCGTAAAAATAAGGTATACTTTTATAAAGGTTCCCTATACCTAAATACAGAGCGTTCTGAATTACGTCGACTTATCTTAAAATATAGAGTATTTAAATAAATGTAATATTTTCTAATCCAACAAAGAGTGCCCTATGCCTAAGTGTTTTTGCACAAATTACAATTTCTTATGGTTATTAACCAATTAAATTATGCATTTCTCGTTTTAAAATCTCTCGCTACCATTCGTTTAAAGAAAATTGTAAATTGCGCAAAAACTTGAACACTTAGGCATAGGGCACCCTACACCACTCGAAAGAAAACTTTTTGCTGGCGTTATGAATTAATAAAATACTGAGTGTTCCATTTAAAATAAGGCTCATATTACATATTGAATGATCTAATAATTGTCCTGCAAATTATGAACACCCTGCAAAGAGATAATGTTTTTTTGGGACATGCTGTATATTTCAAATTAATTTTAAAATATAAAATTTATCAAGCTGCAAACTACTAAAATGACAAAACTTGTAAAACTTTTACTGTTTCGCTATAAATCTCCGCCCCGTTGGTGGTGATTCACCCTGTATATTTATGGTTGAATCTAACTTCAAACATAAATGTATCTACTTCTTCTCGTATCCCTTCGTCGTCAATACTACCATCGTTATTTTTGGCAGTGACGAGTAAATCCAACAAAGCCATCCGTTCTTTACCTTCACCTACTCGAACTTCATGAGACACAAATGCGTTGTTTCGATTTTCTATTACCGTTTTTGAAACTTATGCAAGATTTGTATTAGTTTCTTTCCAACTTTCTAAGTTTTGTAAAATAGTAAAGTATGTCGAAAAACAACCAAGGCCTCTTAGCTCTAGCTAACAACAACTGACCCATTCTGAAAAATTGCTTATTATCAAGTCATTTATCTACTGTCTATATATTTACTCGTAAATGGCTCTCACATATTTTCTGACGCGCTCATCTTTCACGTCTAATCGAGTTCCCATTGCAGTCTCTATAATGTGAAAATTTACACTATCTTAGCTATTACTATGTGTAGAAATACCGCAAATAGTGTGAAGAGTAAACTCCGTAATTATTGGATCAATTTCTGTAAAAGGATTGTCGCACTCATTTTTTAATTTTTCCACAAGCAATTCAGTTTGTTCTATGATAGATTTTGAAAACTGCTGAAGAATGCCGAAATGAAATGCTGGTGTTAGCAGCTTTCTTCGGTGACGCCATTTATTTCTATACTACCTTCAGTTATTATTGTTGCGATAGCACAATTCAAATACAACCTGTGCTGGTTAATAATCCTGTACCAAGCCATCCCTCCATCCAATTATAAACTAATGATTTTTGAAGATGTTTCTTGCTGGATAACAACACCTATAACAACCCGTTTTCATATGCATTCAAATAAGAGCGTACATTACCTCGATGTCATCTGGACCAGTTAATTCTACTATTGGAGTAATCGTATTCCATAATTTATATA
>JALBCR010002059.1:0-65616 GCA_030710515.1 Abscondita cerata
ATGTTGTATGCTTCGTTCAGTTACGTATTGCTCTCTATAAAGCTAAACATGTGGACTGCTACCTAAATTTAAAATAGTGAAAATCACGTTTCTAGCTTAAATCTACGACCTAGAGCAAATTCTGTAGGTGAAAGTCTTTGTACAATTTGCTACGTTTATTTTGGTTCATAACTGTTCTCCTTGATTCAGTTCAATGCTGAGGTAATAAACGAAAATCTTGATTTTGATTTCGTTAACTAGGATTGTCGTCTTTTTATAAATCACATTAGAATAATAGCACTTGTGGTTAAAGCGAGGCGATCATCAATTGTATCATTTGAACCGAATGCTCTAAATATTTTACTTATTCTATTTTTGTTATGCTTCATAAATTAAAAAATCTTTTAAATTTGAATAATATTGTTAATTTAGAACAGAGTCAAACTTAGTGTTTGATTTTTTAATATACCGAGTGTGCGAATTTTCGAACTACTTTTCAGGTATTTCAAACGATCGAAATTTTTAAATAGAGGGTTATAATTTTTTTAGACCAAATAGTAGTGAATTTAATTATCTTTTAGAATTATATGATACTCTCTATACCTAAAATGCATATATCTCTGTGTTTTGTTTGTCAATTTAAGATTGTATTTTTGCTCTGCAAAACAAAAGAAAACAACCCAAGTACAACACAATTTCACAAATCACAATCACATTTAAATTAATATTATTACATGTGAATACTAGAGTGGTTAAGGGTTGGCATGAGTAGGTTTTCCTAAAGCTTGAAGTAAATGCTTTGCAGTAAAACAATTTAATTTCGTCATATACGACGTCTGGTGTGAATAATAATGTCTTATCAAAAAGCAGACATACAACATCGTACACGAACATAGCGCGTTGCTATCACTTTCTAACATCCTCCCCGGCTGGATTGCTTGATATCCAAATGATGGAATCTTCAAAGGCAATAACTCCGTAACTGCACGAGTAGTATTGCCAGTGCCAGTTATTAATTTGGACTGCTCGTACCATTCTATCAGAACCTGGTAGAACTAGTTGCCCAACTTGTAATTCGTTTTCCGTACGGTACGCCATTTTACGCGCGATTGAAGCGTTGCCAGATAATCTCGTGACCACGTCTTCCAAAACCTGTCTACTAAACTTCTTAAGTAGTTATAATTGTCCATGCATTTTGTATCCTGATGACAAATCATCGGTTCAGGAACCACATCTAGTCGTCTTCCAATCTGTAAATGAGCGGGTGTAATTATTGCCAAATCTTCCGGATCTGCAGATGCAGAAATAAAGGACGGGAATTAATAATTGACTCAATATTGCATATTATCCAACAACTTTACTGCGCTCTCATGCAATTCACCGAAATGATAGATCTTTTAGAAATGAATCTCCATTTAATTTTATTATCATTCACAAAATTTTGAAATTCTTCCGAAATTTCGTGAGATTTTATAACTCGCGACTTCTTCCAAATGTTTTTGCCTTTACAAAGTTAGTGGCCGTTTGTACTACTTACACGATGTCTACGCGTATAACACGTACTCACTGTAGCTACGTGTTTTTATTAGAAAAAATTAAATTTTAATAACTTTAATTAATTTTCAAAAACGAAGTAAGCAGACAATATATATCTAAGTTATTTTATAGTATCGCGGTTTTTCATTAATTGTACAATAGCTTTAACCAAGACACGTGTCTCTTGAATTATTATTTTTTTAAATTTTCGTTAATGTATCTGCGCTGTTCTATTCTGCATTGGAAATGTGGTATTAAAGTAATTACAGATTAATAGACACGTTCCTTACGATATAATTTTTATTTACATCCGTTCATCGAGATTGGTATTAAATATTCAAGACATAATCTTCGCGCTAAACTAATACTAGACTATTACAGAATTACACCAAGTAGAATCAATACATTTCTTTTTGGAATAAATACTGTAACGAAAAAATTTTGATTTACAACTGATACTTCTAACTGCGAAGGGTTTTGTAATAATGTTAATGTATAGTATAATAACAATAGAAGAAGTATTACAAAACAAATTAATTTTATAAACGGCATATTGATCAATAGAATTCATATCAAAAATTATTTTTTTAAAAATTTTAATTTATAGAAAAAGCTGTTACAAGTATCATAATAATTTTAGATAGGCATTTTCAAGATACAAATATCAAATTTTATTTTGACGTATCCTAGTTGTACTACAAAAATTATGTTTTGATATAAATCAGAATAAAGAATAAAAATAGATAGGCAAAAAAATCATTAAGATTCTATAAATTACCTAATTGTTAATAATTTTAAGATAAATTAATGAGGTAGATGTATAATGCCCACCGATAAAATCTAAAAATTTACTTTAAAAAATCATTTTTGTTAATTAGGAACTAAGTATTTTATTTAACTTTTCTTCCTATTAATAAAAACACTAATATTCTGACAAGGCAATTAAAAGAGTATAAATAACATAACACAAACAATTCTCGCTATTTAACATTTTAAAAATACTCAAATACATGATAGCAGTTCTTTTTTCAATATTGATTAAGGTATTTGCAAAATTCATGTTGATGTTATCGTAATTTTTTTTGCATATTATTTTCTCAAACATAGTATATATATTAGACCAAAGAAACTGATTTGGACAGTTTATGATTACAATTTATTTCCAATTGGAAATACCTAACAATTTTTACTACTATACCTTATTATTTTTTGCTTTTGAATGTTGTCGCCTCTACATCAAAGGATTTTTTATGTACTCAAATTTCCTCTTCTGTCAGCAATTTTTTAAATTTAAATATAAACCATGCAATTTAGAATGTGTTTAAATAAATCAGAAGAAAATACACATAGCAAATGACCTCTCATAAAAAAGAACATGAGACAACCAAAAACGAAATTATAATCACGCACTTAATTCTAATTATTTTTAAATTTTGCTTCAAATGAAACCAGCAATAGGTTGAATACTTGAATATTCAGATATAATTTTGTTGTTTTAAGGAAAAAATCAAAAACTGGCGTTTTCAAGTAATATAGTGAAATTTACCATCTAAAATATAATGATTTGAGGGGAAAATATCAAGCAATTTCATACAAAGTTTTGGAAATTTTGGTGGTAATTATTCATGGAAATTTTAACGCTTGAAAATTGCTGATAAATTCAACCATGAAGGGTCCATTGTGACAAAATTAATGAATTTGATTGGCCGAGAAAATGGGAGTGGATTTTCTTTAAAATTCATTTCAAGTATCAACATTATTGAATTAACTACTTTAAAAGTTACTCATTCAATTAAAAACCGTAGGTAATTATTAATGGGTAAGAAATAATTGGTTAGACATTAAATAAAAAATAAAATGACATTTGCAATTTAAAAAAAAGTGTCTAGTTAATATTACGAAAGAAGAACAAAAAGTAATTACACGCATATTT
This sequence comes from Abscondita cerata, assembly GCA_030710515.1. Lineage (NCBI taxonomy): Eukaryota > Metazoa > Arthropoda > Insecta > Coleoptera > Lampyridae > Abscondita > Abscondita cerata. The sequence goes on from JALBCR010002059.1 coordinate 3,449, forward strand.
TCTTTTAAATAATATTAATTAAATTATTATGCGTTTATTAAAAGTGTGCGTGTATAAATACTTTACACTTTCAAAGGTATTCATTCACTTGACGTTTTAATTTGGTTCGCATTTACTTAGCTGTCTTCTACATGATGTAATATACAGTATTTGACTTTACAGTAAACCAATAGGATTATAAAAACACTTTGTGTGTTTCGTAAATATATACGAATTTGACCTACTTTTTATTACGCAAATACTTAATTATTTCAAGTATGGTCTGATGCAAATGCAAATAACCAAAGATTATTCTATAAAGAATTTTGATTCAGATTAATGATAAATAGAGATAGAAATAATACACGCATTATGATTAGATATATAAAAAATTGCAAAAGTATCTATAATTTAAATAAAAACTTTATACCCATAGTTTTTGTGCAAAATCGTAAAAAACTTTGTTATTAAAAAGTTTTGCAAACTAAATCTACATTTTGTGTTCGGTAATCGTAAAAATTTAATTAGAGAAATTTTCTGAATTTTCAAGACGACTTTTTTTTTAAGGTTCATTTAATAAAGCTTATGTTAGTCGTAATTAAAAGTAACTTCCATACAATTGCATTATTGTTTCCAAATTCAAAACTATTCAGAGAAGAATAATCGTAACTCCTCTCGCCAGTATTCGTTACTGATGTAGTAATTGATTTTTTGAATTTAATAAAATTTTAAATAATTGAAATATTTAAATTTCTATTTTAAGGTAATTGTGATTTACACGTATATAAATTAATTATACGCGTTAAATACAATGAAAAGTTCACAAATACCTTTCAATAAATATGTTTTTAATGATACAGTAGACAAAATTTTAGTTACTTTTTGAAGAAGTAGTGACGTTTAATTTTTTTGACATTTAATTAATTAATGAACATTTTAAATGAAAATAACATCTGTAATACATGCAGCATTAATCTTTCTGTACAGCTTTATCGCTCCTTTGTAGGAGCATCGCCTTTCTATATTAGGGAATTTTGGCCTTACACTTCCATGCTGGCCAGACGGGTTGGAAGTGGCTGTGATATATTTTTAACGATTACCAAAGGTGTTAGTATGGTAACCGGGATCGACGGTTTAACGTGCCCTCTGAAGCACAATGGGAGCAGACCTTCTAGATTGGCTTGAGAAAATCTCTTGACGTTACTGGAATTGAACCAGCGCGCCGACGGTGGTCAGTTTACTATATCGGCGCTTTTCCCGCTAGGCTACGCTCACAAGAAGGACAAAGATCTAATTTTTGTGATTCTTGTCATTTCTGGTTTCAACACATTTGTGTTGGAATTGATACACCGACCTTTGAGGTTCAAATCTACTTCCAAAAATACCAGAAATCCGGGGAATAAAAGGATTAAGAGGACACGGAACCTGTAAGAATAAGGATAGAGGAGAGGAATTTAAACTATTCATTGACCGTCTTCTACCCCGTCGGTCGAAACAGAATTCATCAACATTCTTTGAAATACTTGCCTACTTAGAGTCTAATATTCGTGTACTGAAGAGAGTTTCAAAAGTTGCACGTATTCAAGCGACGACTAACATCTTTAATTAATGATGTCCTGGTAAAAAATGATAATTCGTTTTTGCAGAACCTACTAGTCTTTCTATTTCTGTGGCTCTCAAAGTTCCTCAAAAGAAACACAAATCTTTGTCTGAAGACAAGAAGAACATTGTCACCTTTAATTTTTCTGATATTCCTCTTATCATTTCTAGAAGCGACAACTCTCCAAACCGTAATATGTAAACCCATTGAAATCAAGGTTGGAGTAGGTGTTAATAGGAAGGGGTGTCAAAACTCATCGTTTGATGAGTTAGTAAATCAAGATTTTCTCTGTTTTGGAGACATTGAAAAATAAACATCCTTTACCTTCAAGACATCTTCAGTTTCCAGATACTTTTTTACCATCTCAACAATGACTACAAGTAAATTTCTCAGATGTAATTCACGGTATATAGTTATTTGTCTAACAAGTGAGGAAAGTGATTCCCGAGTGAGGCATTAAAGTAGGAGTGTTAGACACAACATTTTTTCCACGACATTTCTCAGAAAACCAACCAACCAACCCAAATGAAAGAAAAACTATTAATTGTAAACGTAACATATTGTTACAGGATTTTGTCACAATTTCCTACTTAAACGCAAAAGTCAACAATCGGAGGGTTACAATAGTCCTGCCTATTTATTCTGTGGTCTCGGTAAGGTCTCAACCTGTCATAGCGCAACGTTGCTAGCCGCGTAATTCTAACTAATAAATGTAGGGTAACCATGTTTAAAAGTCGAAAAATAAGATACTAAATTAAACAAAAGTGACTGAATAATAATAGTTATTTATGTAACAAAAATTAAATTGTTTAATTAAGTTCCAAGCGACATTCTTGCAACATGACATTTTTTTCCTCACTAGTGAGGGAAAAACAATTTTCCTCACTATTTGTACACAAGAAACGTCTGTTTTCTAAGTATGTCGCGGAAAAAACTCTTTTCTTAATGGATCCGCTCCTGGATTATTGTACCGACCACGCTGAGAATTCAGTGTGGCTCGCATAGGCAATGTATTTTAAAAGGAAGAAACGCGCACATCGTTACCGTGAGTCGCATAGCACAATTCATCATGTTAATTTATTGTTTCTTGTAATTTTTCATTACTGAAAGTATTATTATCCATAAAATGTTGAGATAAAATTCTTACCCAAATGCAAAGTTTACCTGAGACCGGACTTGTTTGTTGGTCGACTGCAGCTATATCAGGGTGGGCAACAATGCGCTCCATAACTACACAAAATTCTGAGCGTGGCTAGCACAGTACATAGTTTACATCCTCAACATTTGAAGGACATGATTCTTAAGTCTAATTGTGTTTTTCTACTACAGTCTATTAAGAACTTATGCAACTTTATGATTAATGTTGAAGCTAAGTCTACGATAACGCCAATTTTATACAGAGCCAATATTTATACCATTGTAGAAAATGATGGTAGTGTGCGTCCAATTGCAGTCGGCAGTACTTCTAGGCGGTTTGTAGTAAAGTTAGGAAGCAGAAAAAGGTTCGACGGTACACAAATATTTGTGTCAATGTGGTAAGGTAAATTAGTCTTTAGATTAACTCTTCCAAGTGTAAGAGGACGATGTTGTTATTAGAAGTTTTGATCAAGGAATTGTCTTGCTGTACCAAAGTTGACTTACCTTCTTTATATAATCCCAATATGGATATTACAGGATGATTTAGTTGATTCTTTGGATGATGAAATAAGGTTTACAATGGAGTTGACTATGAATACACAATTTAATCACTCTCGATGGACAATTGCTACCTTTCCTATAATACTTGGAAAATAGAAAGACTAATAGGTTCTGCAAAGACGAATTATCATTCTTTACCAGTGCATCATTAATTAAAGATGTTAGTCGCCGCTTGAATACGTGCAACTTTTGAAACTCTCTTCAGTACACGAATATTAGACTCTAAGTAGGCAATGTTGATGAATTCTGTTCCGACCGACGGTGTAGAAGACTGTCAATAAATGGTTTCAATTCCTCTTCTCTATCCTTATTCTTACAGGTTCCGTGTCTTCTTAATCCTTTTATTCCTCGGTATTCTGGTACCTTCGAAAGTAGATTTGAACCTCAAAGGTCGGTGTATCAATTCCAACACAAATGCGTTGAAACCAGAAATGACAAGAATCATAAAATTAGATCTTTGTCCTTCTTGTGAGCATAGCCTAGCGAGAAAAGCGCCGGTATAGTAAACTGACCACCGCCGGCGCGCTGGTTCGATTCCAGTAACGGCAAGAGATTTTCTCAAGCCAATCTAGAAGGTCTGCTCCCGCCGTGTTATTCTCGGTCCGGTTATGTATGCCAGATATTTGGAATCTTAACTCTAATTGTGTTTTTCTACTACAGTCTATTAAGAACTTATGCAAATTTATGATTAATGTTAAAGCTAAGTCTACGATAACCCCAAATTTTATACAGAGCCAATATTTATGTTTTTGTAGAAAATGACGGTATTGTGCGTCCAATTGTAGTCGGCAGTATTTCTAGACGGTTAGTAGTAAAGTTAGGAAGCAGAAAAAGTTCGACGCGACACAAATTTTAGTGTCAATGTGGTAAGTTAAATTAGTCTTTAGATTAACCCTTCCAAGTGTGAGAGGACGATGTTGTTATTAGAAGTTTTGATCAAGGAATTGCCTTGCTGTACCAAAGTTGACTTACCTTCTTTATATAATCCCAATATGGATGTTTCAGGATGATTTAGTTGATTCTTTGGATGATGAAATAAGGTTTACAATGGAGTTGACTATGAATACACAATTTAATCACTCTCGATGGACAATTGCTACCTTTCCTATAATACTTGGAAGTATTGGTATAAGAAGGAACAAACACATTCAGTTGCCAGCACTTTTTTCTTCAGTAAGCAATGTTTGTCTTCTAATCAATTCAATGTACCAAATTATTACGGATGAGAACTAAATAGTGACCATCGCAATTGGGACGAAGTGGCTTTACAACATTTACAGTCAAACATCCAGTTTGTCGACAATGTTTCTAAGTGTGTTAGCCTATGCTCGTATTCCTGTTATACTTGAACCAACAAGACTAAGTAAGGATGATGGTAAAAAAGTCTGACAGCATGTCCATGGTTAAATGGTAAAAGCATTGTATGGGATGTGACATGTATAAATACTCCATACATAAATAAATCTTTACAAGCTATATTAGTAGCAGAAGTTGTCAATCAAAGAACGATTTACCACTGCAACGTCATTTCTAAAAATTATATTGTTATTGGATTTGCTCTAGAGACTATGTGCCCTTTTTCCAAAGATGCTTTTGAATTTGTTGATGTTTTATGGTTCGACAACTGTATGATCTACAGATTTGAAAAAATTGTAACAAGGTATCACTGTTTGTGTAGTATTAGTCATCATGGAAGAATTACAACAAGTTTTCTAAAAAAAATATTTTGTTCCTTTTTAAATATGTTTAATGGTGATATTTTTCAGACTGTACATTATTTATTATAAGTATTTCAATTATGGTATTTTTATATTAGTCATTGTTGCTCATTCAAATTAAGCGCAGAGTGTGTAGGTCTACGTATTTATTTATCAGGCACTAGTGTATTAGATGAATACATTTCAATTACGTGACTTTACGAAAATCCCATTAAATTAATTTTTCTAAAACGTTAATTCAATAAAATTCTTTCATTATATAACTATTATTTGGGGCTTGTGTTCGTGCTGATCTAATTATAGCACAACAATATCAATGTTTCTAGAATTGACAAGCTATTTACTTATTTCTTTTTTTATATCAATTTTAATCATAATTGTGAATTTAACCTTTACAGTAAAATACGTTCATTGTAAACCCCAAAATATATCTGCACGCTATAAATTAATATTTTTTTAACAATCGTCGCATTGAAACAATCTTGCAACATCGCGAATATATCAATTTTTAAATAAAGTATGGGTGCAATATACTCTTCCTTTGAGAAAATTGTTATTCTACAACTGTTTCAAGTTATTATAGCAACCGTGTGATTTCCGTTGAAACTTATTATTATTTTCAAACGGATTAAATCAAATTCACACTTATATTAGAGTTGTTATATTTACCGTCCCGTAAAGTACTACACTCACGATTTATTGATGTACTAAATTCCACCATGGTTCAAATTATTTTAATTGCTATTTTATCTTTTTTTTAATAACTGTGATGATCGAAACAGTTAAATTGACCTTAGAATATAAGCATTCTAGTAACGGTTGTTTATGTGATTGTCTTTTACATTATTACCAATAAAGAATGAATTGGAATATAGGTACTAGGTTATTGTTTTAGTTGACAAATAACTTCCAAAAAGTATTCGAGTAACTAAATACCTTTTACAACATCGCACAAGTGTTATTAAATATTACCCGTTTTTACGCCTAATAGGTTTTAATTAAGATTAACTACTGTCACATACCATTAAGGTAAAGCTACTTGAAAATATGGACCACCTTTGTCTTTAACATAGTTTTAAATAAAACCTGTTTAGATTTTTAGTGTTTTATTCCATTTTTGCTTAGGTTATTGTATTTCGATTTAAATAAAAGTTGTGTCAGTTGAATGTACAAGGACTACTGCTAAAGTTGTAAACGATGCTCACACACAGCGTAACACCATTAATCATTAAACAAGTTTACGTAGGCACTTATAAGGTTATAAGAAATATGTACTAGAATAAATCTGTACAAGTAAATTTTCAAATCTGACTTTACAGGAATGGTCGTTCTGTAGATAGAAGTGTCTGACAGTAATTGGGTGCACTACCTTCGTTTAGGAACTTTTGCTGTAGAGCTTCCCACTCAAGTCGCTTACAACGTTCCCAATATGCGGGTGAGCCCACACGCAATACTCAGGTCGTATTACAGCAACCAGGCTGTTTGTCAGCCCACCCTGCCTGGATTAAGGGAAAATTGATAATAGTAGTAGGATGAGCTTAAATTTAAATTCCTTTGTTCAATTTAATTTATAACATAAACACGACAAAATGCGTTAAATCAAAAAATATTAAATTGTTTTCGATTACTTTCTAAAAGGTTTTTGAGTAAATAAATAAAGGTGTAACTAAATTGAATACAATAAATCTGAACCTTTATGAAACACAACTGCTTTGTATAGAACAACATTCTCGAATGAACTCCAGTAGTCCCGGAACCAACTTTACTACGACACCTCATCTGCATGCAAATTAGATTCTGTTTGGTTACGCTAGAACAAAATAACTTTCCTTTCCTTGATATCCAATGATCCTGTAGGAATTTGAAAGAAGAGGATGATAATATTACGTAGCATATTACGATTTACATCTGGATTTTAGTGAGATATACATCTCTGAAACGTCTGCCAGAATATATTTCCATAAACCCTTTCCATCCTAAACGCTTTTTGCTTGATTTTAACGGGGATAAAAGTTACTTGATTCTTTAATCTCTATTTGAACTTATATAATAAATTTCTTTTAATATACTATTGTGGGAATTACAATGTTTCGTAATAATAAAATTACTTCTCAGAGACAACAATGATTAAATTTTAAACAAATATTCATTAGTAAACAATTTTTTTGCTCATTTAAATATTGAAGTAAATAATAGACAGTTAAATAAAACAAATATAAATAACAGCGACAAAAATTATGATAAGTAAAAGCATTGATTATAAAGTAAAAGTTTAATTTATTTCGCATTACACGAAAGAATAATTAGCTCAATAATTGAAAAAAGGAACACTTTTAAAATGCAGAACGTAATTATCTTGATATTATTTAATCATATCACAGAATACGTATTTATTACGTAAACTTACATATTTTGATTTAGTGTAGAGGGTGAGTTTATTTAGACCAGAGACGGTTCTAAATGGAAAGTACATACAAGATAGAGACAATCTGATGTCGCTGCACACGGCTCTTTTATAGATGAACTCAGATACGAAATTAAAATTTGATATTTCTAACCGTTTTCGAGTTATGATCGGACAAAAATGAAAATTTTGAATAACACTCTTATTTATAAAGAAAAACGTTTTTCAGATATTTTTTGCTCACATGAGATAAATTTTATTGTTATTTTATGACGTAAAATTACATTCTTTTTAAATGCAAATTGTAGTTGATTATAGCAGTCTTAAAAGCATTTATTTTTTGCTTTTTAGAAAATATGATAAGTTTGTTTAAAAAATTTCCCTACAAGCCCTCCCTACAAAGTTGTGTGGCCCTGAAGGACTTCGCTAGAAATAAGTTTTTATTGAATAACTTTTGAATTATTTGATGGAATTTTACAAAACTTTGTAATATGATGAACACTAGAAGAACCACTTAAAATAATGTCTTTGAATCATAATTACATTGTTTAGTTTGCCACGGCCGGACTAAGCTTTACAACTTAATGCTACTATTTTTAGCATCCTCTGTGATAAAGGCTTCCAAAATAATAAATTTAGGTAACTAGACCTTAGATTTAAAAAGGTATTCTTGTTTATTGTTCATAAAATGTAACGTTTTCGAGAAAAAAACAATAAACGAGTACAGTAGTCCTCAATTCGACGTGACCGCGAGTGTTATTAGATTACAAGGAGCCCAAGTTAAATCCTCTTAATGAAGTATTTAAATAATGCCTTACGGCACCTCCATAGACACCACTGCGTTTTTTATTTTTTTTTTTGCATTACCCAACTTAAACTTTTTTGTTATTTAAATGATTTAATGAAACTGGAAGTTGTTTATTTCTCAGGAAACGCTCAATTTTATGGACGATAAACAAGAATACCTTTTAACCTAAAGTTCAAGCTACCTAGCTTTATTAGTTTGAAGCTTTTATCACAGATTAAAAATAGTAGCATTAAGTTGTAAAGCTTAGTCCGGCCCTAGCAAACTAAACAAGGTAATTGTGATTCAAAGAGAACATTATTTTAACCGATCCTGACTAGTGTTCATCATACCAAATTTTTGTAAAATTCCTTACCTGGCAATCAAGGTATAGCTATAGAATTTTACATTTTAAATATGATTTTCCTTATATTCACAAGCTTTTTCCATTTTATACTATCCATTTCTTCTAGGTGGTACTAATTGTTGAATACAATGGTGCTTTGAGAAGAGATGAAATTACCAAAATGACAACAAAAGATGTCGTTTTGAAAGACGATGTTATTCTGATTAACATACCAAAAACCAAAAATAATATTGCTTGACAGTTTGCAATTACCAATCCATTATGGATTAGTTTAATAAAAAAATATGTAAATGTGCGTCCAAATACAAAAATGATAGGTTCTTCATGACATATAGAAATGGCTATTGCATAAATTCCCCGATAGGTATAAATAAAATCGGTCAAATGCCTAAAATTATTGCAAGTTTCTTAAAATTACCAAATGCAGATGCTTACACTGGCCATTGTTTCCTAAAGCAGTGTAACAAACTAGCTAATCAGGGGGGATTTAATAACCATGGAGGGTGAAAAGTTCTTCTGTAGCAGAAGGTTACATCGATTCTTCTAAAAAGAAACTAGATGTAGCACAGATGTTGTCAACTCTAGCCCTAATCCTCCAACTCCACGACTGATATCGGTTGAACAGGCTACATTGCTTCTCTTCTTGTCCAGCAATGAAAGAGCCAATCGCTCATTATATCTAATGTTTCTTCTCTGGAAGTATCTAATAATGTTATTAATGTTCAAAATACTCCAGGAATTACAATTCATACCAAGGATTCAAGCAAATGTCACTTTTAATGTTGTATAATAATTGCACCATAAATAAATAACTCTATTTTTAAATTGTACCTACCTTTACAAATATGTTTCTAAACTTAATATTATTATTATTACAGCTATTTTTAATATGTTACTCATTTCACTTATGTTCCTAAGATAAAAATTAGAAACGTTCACGAGTTTTTTCTCAGCATTTTATTTTCGATGTACACAAATTCGATACTCAAACTATATATGAATATGATTAAAATACGACCTGCGCACTGGGATTTCCCCACATGCGCACTAGAAGAAATTTTGGTGGAAACTTTGAATTGGATATTAATTTGCTTTACATTAGAAAATTGTACATAAGTTAAAAATTTATTAATCTACACTTTACAATTATCTAGGTAACTAAGTATATTACAAAAATGTACAAGAGATGCAGTAACAAATGTAATTTATATACAGGGGTTCTACGATTGGGTGTACATAGCTAAAGTATGGGTTCTTGAAGTTCTTTTAAGCAGAAAATTTGCATTAAGCATGTAGTGTATAATCAATCGCTACAAAGTTATTGGCTTTACGTCAAGCAATCTTCAAATACAAATGTAGTCCAATCAATTTATTCCCAAGATAATATTGCACCAGACATTAATAGAAAAACGGTGATGGAAGTGTGATTCTTTGGATCCATGTGGATTTTCAAGCGCCCAAACATGTGAATTTTTTTGTTTGCTATTCCTTCTCGGTTAAACGTAGCCCCATCTGTAAAAAGAATTTTTGTTATGAGCTCTGTTACCTTGATATCATGAAAGGCGAGAACATGCCTAGCTAATCAAGAACATCATTTTGAAAATGACATGTAGCTGCGCATTTAATTTTGTGAAACTAACTGGTGTACTTATTTAATAAAATTGTTTACTCACTTAATGTTATTTTTTGAACATAATAACTTTGAATAACTTTGTAACGGTTGATTTTAGAATACATGTTTATTGGAACTTTTCACCTTAAAAGAAAGTCAGCTCCTATCCCTAAGCAGTACATACTTAATCGGTGGGACAATACTGACTTATTGCACTACCTAGGTTCAAACAGTGACTATTAATTAGTTGCAAGATCCAATGTTTCACTCTTTAATCGCATCAAAATGAGGTTTGTTTAGTATTTTTGCAAGTAATTGTCACCCGCTACCGTTCTGGTTTTAAACAAATTGTGATTTAGATTTTTCTAATCATATCTCCTCGTTCTTACATTTACAAGTTTGCTAAAGAACTTGCTTCCAGGGTTGTAATGCTGCTGCGATTAATTCTAAAAAGTGTTTAAAATTAGTAAAACACATTTTCATAAGTTTGAAGTCTACCTAAATGTTTGATTTATATCTATATTATTCCTATTTTACTAGACAGTTGTGCTTAAGGGCTAAGAGAACACATTTTGAGCATTTTTTTTTAAATAACTGATGCATAATAAATGTGTCTCATAAATAATTTATGTTTATTCCATACCAACCGCATCGAGAAAAGTCACATTGACACTAGTTTAGGAAAAATCGAATTATTTTAGAATACAGAACATTACTTGAATATTACACTGTATCCAAGATAAGGATTCTCACTATGGGGATCTCGGAGATGATAATAGAAATATGAAACGTCCGATTGAAAAACTAACTATGCCGTGTTAAAGTCCGTAATAAGTTACCATGACGAAGTGTTTGTATTTTTGCTCTAACATTTATAATAATGCTAGAAACAAAATAGAAATTTCAAACATTCCTTTTTTTTCAAATATCTCAAAAACAAAAAAAAACACACCATTAATTTTTTATGTCATTTTATTGGTCACCTAATTACACAACTTTTTTTCATTTAACTGGAGTTGTATCTAATATCATTTCCGAGATCCCCATAGTGAAAGTCCTTATCTTAGACACATAGTATATGAACTGTTAGTGTTTTTACTCGGCTAACAGGTATATTATTTTTTCATCAGTTTCATAGAAATCTGATACTGGATATTATTAAATTAAAAAAGGGTTTAGCTCTTAAATATTACATTGCCGAGAATTATGCTTACACAACACTTAATTATCAAAAGTCAACTTATCTTTAAGAAACTTGTAAGAAATTCAACATAATTGCAAGAGAACTACTGCAAAGATCGCGTTAGTTGACCACTTAAGGACACATATTGCATATAATTTATTGTAATTTCAAATCTTCCTTTATTTGTTGGGATGTATAGCTGCAGATGATCACTTGGGTAATCTCATGCTATATTGAACCTAATCTTTCGTTAACCTTTCTCCAACCTTACACACTCCTATTCCCTATGCTCCTATTCTAGTTTTGAATCTTTTCTTATTATTGCTACTCTTCTATTTTATTGTACCTACTTATATATTTCATGTCATTTTCCGTTGTTAATTTCATTATTGTATATCTGTCGTAGTCTATTGCCATTCTGCCAGATATCTTTTTGTACAGTTCTATCTTCATCTTCTTTCCATTTAGTATCACCTTTAGGCAATTCTTTATTTATCGCCGGTCCTTCTTCTTCATCTTCTTTTCGTTAATTAATATCAACCTCTTGGTTATTAAGAATTTATGTACTTACTTCAACTTTATTCTTCAGTTTCTCTAAGTAGACTAATTTGTTGATAGCCTCCCGCATCCTTTATTTTAAATTACTTTAATTTTTTTAATTAATAAACAATACATGAAAAGCGTTGAGTGATGCGGTATGTTTTAAACATGAGTTTATGTATTTTATCAAATCATGACTAATGGTTTCGGATGCTGCAAGTAGAGAACCAGATTATTCAAACGTTTGATTTATGAGAACCTGATAGTTAGTATTAAGAAGACCCGTACTGTCCAAAATCGTACCAAAAGATGTGCAGATGATTAACACTTATCGGTGAAGCAAAGGAATTACCACAATTTTTTTCTGTATATGAGTCGTTTCATTTAGTAATTGCCAATATGGGTGTAATGCAGAGCATCATTGTCTGAATTAGTTTTCTCTTTTAATTCTATTTGCAGCAAAAAGGCTGTGCATTTTAAAAACTCAATTTAATTAATTAGAGTTTTTCCAAAAGCGACAGTTCAGCACATAAACGTAATTGTATTTATACGTTTATATACAGTGTTTTGCACGAAACATTTATGAACTTGATTGTCATGTAAACATATTGTTTCAAAACTCATTTTTAAATGTACATTCTTTAGGCAAATGAACTTTAAGTATTTTATTAACTACAACAATATTGGAAAAATACAATTAAATACTCAAAATATGTAATAGGAAAGAGTTTACAAAAATGTGAACAGTGTGATATTAATAGTATTATGACGCCACTTGTTTTGTGTTTTTTTTGTGTACACACATTTATGTACTCAAAGATCTCAAAATAAATGAATTAAGCTTGCTCCAAATACCTTCTTTTGTTTAGCTGTTTTTTATTACCAAGATTTTAAATTCCTCCAGAACATGCTAACAAGAAAATTGAAACTCAGTCGCCCTATTTGACTACAGTATATTTACTAGTGAATCAAAAATAATACAGAAATGTAAAAATTGTTTGAATTTGATTTATGTAGCCTAAAATGATCATTTTTAATCTTGTTGTTGAAATGTCCTTATTCAAACTATTTCACAATTTAATTTAATTTAATAATAGACAGTCAATAAAATTTTAACGTTAATTTCTTGGAATTAATTTTTGAATTACGGCGATTTTCTGATATATAATTATTAAATAATTGTTTCAATTTAATTTATTGATTCATGAAGTGCCAAACTCAATTTCATTTTATTGATTAAATAATTTAATTGTTGCCTAATAAATCACTTACACTGCAATTACTACATTAAAATATTTTTTAAATATCTGTCACAAAAATTGCGCCGTTTTTATAACGTTCACTCAATTCTCATTTTATTTATAAAATATAATCAAACTTATTTTCAATCAAAAATTATTTTTAACATGCTTCACCACAAATAACTAATAAATTTTGACTTTGCCAACCTTCAAATTTAATTACGTAAACGTAATATTGTTCTATTTATAGAAGTAATATAAAAGTGGCTTTTGAATTCATATAAAAATAGAAATTAAAAATATCTTGAACATTAGAATCTATTTAAGGAGCACACATTCATGTGTACATGCACTCTAATAATAAGATCCATAGTCTGTTTACAAAACTCGAAAACCTTCTAAAGGTATTTGATTTTCAGTTTGAAAATAATTATTTTTCTTTTTTATTTGTAGTACGTAGTGAAATAATCTTTTGGATTTGATTGATTATTATTGATTAGGATTGCGAGAGGTCGTGAGCATGAAAAAAATATCTTCACCTAAAGTCTAAACTTAATTACAATCGTACAATCTTAGAATTTGTTCTAACAGCAGGTTGTTATTGACATTCTATGAAAAAAATGGGTCACAAACAATTACGTTTAAATTCAAATTTGTTTAGGTGTGATTCAAAATAACCTTGCGTTAATATTATGATTGATAATAGCAATTTTGATACGTTTGAACTTTAAAACGAACGGCGTTTTATTATTTCATTACTTGAATTGAATATTCAACGTAGGAGTAATTATTGTTACTATTGTTCGACTATAAACACATCTAAGATTTTTTCCAGAATGAAAGCTTTATAAAATGAATATCTTTATTGTAGATTATCAAAAGATGAAAAGACCACTTAGAACGTCGATATTCTAAAATATGTTTAATTAAAATTTTGTCAGATGTTTGATGGTATATTACAAGGATAATGCAGCGCAATCATTACAGTATTTGAAATACATAGTAGTTTTTTATTACAAAACGATTAAAAACGTAAGTAACTAAACTTTTACAATTTCCGTTCTTCTCTAAGAAGGTTGGGAAATGAAAAAAATCTGCATTTTAACAATCAGATTTTAATCAATATAACTAATCTACATTTTAAATATTCTACTGCCGAATAACTTATTTAATAACACTCTGGTTCACAAAATGAAAACAAATTTGTGACATTTAATGGCACTGTACAGAGTGTGTTAAGGCGAGAGTAAACTATCTGTATATCAGAAATTATTAACGTTATAATTGTGAAAACTTAAAGACATACATTGTAAGCCGCTACAGCGCACGTTGTTGCATGACAAACATGCGTGTACATTCATGAATGACATGCATGCATGTGAACAAGTTCAGCCCACAGACGTACGTAGATGTACGTCAGTCTTCAAGTAGTTTCCGCAGTTGCTACACGCATAATGGCTTCTTTAAGTGAATTAGAAGTGATGGCAGTGGCGTGTGCTTTCGTAGTGAAGCAGAAAAGAAAAAAAACGAATAAATGTCGTAGTCTGTGGTGCAAGCAGTGGCTTAAAAAACGCTCGGAATATTCCCATGTAAATTTGCTGGAGGAATTACGGCTGGAACCGGATGACTTCCGCAACTATCTTAGGATGGACGAAAATACATATGTACAACTTCTAGATTTAGTAACGCCTTTAATAAGACGTGAAGACAGCGTTATGAGAAGGGCAATAAGTCCGCACGAAAGGTTAAGTGCCACCCTTCGGTATCTAGCGACCGGCCGAAATTACGAAGATCTCAAGTTTTCTACCATCATCTCTCCGCAATCGTTGAGTGAAATTATTCCTGAGACATGTGCAGCCATATTTCACGTGTTACATAAACAATATATGAAGGTAAGAACGCACATTTATTTTCTTAGAATTCAAAAACATAGGTATCAAAACAAAAGGAAATATAAATTCTGAAAATTCTTCTGAAAAAAATCTTATGGCAATTGGCTGTAATCGTTGTAGTTGTCATTTTGGTACGTTTGCAAACCATCCTTCCACACAGCATGACTCGGCTCTACCAAAGGCGCTAAGTTGTTACTAAAGGACGATTGCAGATTAGGAGACATTGACGTTTGATACGTGGGCGGGTGTTGTGGAGTGTACGGAGGTGACATGATAGTGGTATATTCGTTGATTTGTCCTAGGCGAGCTTTAAACAGGACATCGTTGATAAGTTTTTCTGCAAAAAGCTGCGACTGCGAAGGTAGTTGGCGTAATTTTATGGCGACATTTTTCCCTATGATGTCGAACTCGTCTTCTGGATTGTTCAGCTTTTTGCTGACAATATTTAGTATTTGTTCGGCTTTGTCTCCTCCATCGCCTAAGTCTCTTTTCGCCTAGGTTTTTACAGCGTTGCGGCCTGCCGATCGACTCCGGGGTTGAAATATTCCTCTCTACAAGTGATACTTGCGTACTGCTGCGGGTCAGTGTGGTGCTACTGCTGGGAGACGAAATTGATCGCGAATCATGATTCTGATTTTGACTTTGTTGACTTTCACTACGTCGGGTGTCTGCCAACTGTAATAAACATACGATCAAAATATGTTCGACTGCATGAAGTACAAATGTTATTCACACATAGATGTTCTTTATACACTAAGTAGGTACAGTAGTTTGAACAGTAACATTATTTTCAGTTTCCTTCAACTGTCGCCGAATGGCAAGCGGTCGCAGACGAGTTTGAAGAACGCTGCAACTTCCCAAACTGCGTAGGGGCAATGGACGGAAAACATGTCAGAATAATCCCACCCGCAAATAGTGGAGCGTATTATTATAATTACAAAGGTTATCATAGCTTAGTGCTTATGGCCATATGTAATGCAAATTATCAATTTATTATGGTTGATTTTGGAATTAATGGTCGCATTTCCGATGGCGGAGTCCTTGCACATACCGCTTTTTATAGAAAGTTAGCAAATGGCAGATTAGGTCTACCAACCGCCCGGCCTCCACAACAGAGTATAAGGGAACTTCCCTATACATTTATTGCAGACGAAGCATTTGCTTTACGTCACGACGTGTTGAAACCTTACAACCAGAAAGAGCTTAATCATGACCGTAAGATATTTAATTACCGGCTATCTCGAGCCCGATGTAAAATAGAAAATAGTTTTGGAATATTGGCGGCGAGATTTCGCATATTCCATACGGCAATAGGAATACATTTAGAAGCTATAGACAAAGTGGTGATGGCATGCTGTGTTCTCCACAACTTCTTAAGAACTAAGTGCATCAGTTTCTACACTCCCAACGACGCGTTAGATGAAGAGAATGTGACTGATGGAACGATACGTTTGGGACTTAGAGCAACACCCGCGGATTTGCTACAATTGGAACACGGTCACAATAGAGCATACAACCGGGATGCAAAAGCAGTTCGCGAATCCTTTTTAAACTATTTTAATAATGATGGAGCCCTACCTTGGCAGGAGCACATGATACACTAATGCCCACCTAAGTAGTGCTGAACACAGTGTTTTCTTAACAAAAAATGCAATTGAAGGAACCACACGTACACCTGTTCAATTTACAATTGTACTGTATTACATCCATATCATGATTTGTTGTTTTTTCTAAGTAAAGCACATACCTCGTCCTCGGCTCCCGATTCCTTGTCTTCTTCATCTTCGTCTTCAGATTGCACATCAGAATCATCCCCCTGCTCACTTTCTACATTCGTAGTGGACGATCTTGCAGCTTCACCATCTTTCACAAATAAAAACAAATCGTAGTACCACAACGTGGGTACGTAAATATCATCGGCGCCGGATCCCGATTTTTTAGAACTTTCCACCTTTTTGTACTCCCGTCTAAATCCTCCGCGTAAAGTATTTATTTTGCTTAAAACAGTCTTTTTTGTTGCATTCGGCTCCACACTTTTAAGTTTCCGAAGTAACGACTCATAAGCAGCATTTTTTTTGTTCTTATCTATATAATCCTTGCATTTTATCTTCCACAAGCAGGGATAACTTCGATATAATTCAATAAATTCTTTTGTAAATTCTCGGGTTAGAGTTCTCAAGTCAGACATTGCCACTGGACTAGCCGCAACTTGCGAATTGACGGATACCACTGTACAACGAGCATGAATGACGGAAAAATGTCTCCACACGCAGAGAGATGCTGCGTGTTCATGCAAATTTTCAGGCGCTGCTTGTAAAATTGAATGACACGCAGTATGCATGTACATTCATGATTGTAGCATGATTTCTACCTACACACGCACGTTTTTGCATGTCATTTATGAATGTACACGCATGTTTGTCATGCAACAACGTGCGTCTGTAGCGGGCTTTAGTAATGATGAAATATACAAATTACTTTTAAAAAAAAAAAAAAAAAAAAAAATAATAAAAAAAAAAAAAAAAAAAAAAAAAAAAAAAAAAAAAAAAAAAAAAAAAAAAAAAAAAAAAAAAAAAAAAAAAAAAAAAAAAAAAAAAAAAAAAAAAAAAAAAAAAAAAAAAAAAAAAAAAAAAAAAAAAAAAAAAAAAAAAAAAAAAAAAAAAAAAAAAAAAAAAAAAAAAAAAAAAAAAAAAAAAAAAAAAAAAAAAAAAAAAAAAAAAAAAAAAAAAAAAAAAAAAAAAAAAAAAAAAAAAAAAAAAAAAAAAAAAAAAAAAAAAAAAAAAAAAAAAAAAAAAAAAAAAAAAAAAAAAAAATAAAAAAAAAAAAAAAAAAAACAAAAAAAAAAAAAAAAAAAAAAAAAAAAAAAAAAAAAAAAAAAAAAACGATCTAGCGTGCTAATTCACTGGTCCAAACCGTGAAATGATATGTTCACCGAATCGTTCTAGCGGTAAAGCCATGGTTTTACGAGCTCGTATAGAACCAAATATTATCGAGATCACGAGCTTAATTAATTATCATGGCGCGATAACGATTACCTCCGTAGCTTCCGATCGGTCTCTGTTTGAAGAAATATGGACCGATTTTTTCCACGTCTGTAGGCGCTGTGTCGGACTAATACTGCAATTCTATACTTACAAATCGTAATATCGTAAAATCGTAAGATTGTATCTTATGATTTGCTCGTAGCAAAATATTTTACAGATCACCATTATTTGCAATCCTGTAGCTCTGTCAAATTTTTTAAGGTCTGTCTGTAAGGATTTACAAGAAACTGTAATACCAGAGAATCTGTGGCTCACAGCCTACACACAGAATTGCAAGTTTTTACGCTACGATCTTACAATCACTACGATTTGTACACAGAATTGCAGGCTTTCCATTATGAAATATCAAACACTACTGAGGAAGAACTTCAGTTGACCCGACGCATGCGCAATCTGCAATTAAATCCCCATCATATAAAGTATCTCTAAATGAATCACCCTTTACAATCAACCCTATGTCTACTTCCTTTTAAAGGTATTAAATTTAGAAAAAAAAATTTATAAGAAGATGTCAATCTTACATATTGTTTATATTTTATCATTTGTAATAGAAGGTTTGTAAAGCATGTACGCTGTTCTTAAATAAGAGTACAAATCACTTTTCGCAAAACATCAATAATTTGTTTATTTTAAACCTTTTATTAATTGTAATAACATTAACTTTAAATATTAAGTTAGTTGTATTTACTTATCGGGGTATAATGTTAATTAATGCGAATTTTGTAATTACAAACCTCGGTTTTAAATTGATTCTAACTGTTGCTTAACAAGTACCCAAGTTCTAAATTTTTCTCGATTATAGATTGAATAATAGCTCAAGGCAATTAACAATTGTTTTGGCATTTTGTATTATTCCATAAAATATATTCTGGTCAATAACGAGAGGATGAAAGGTACAAAAGTAAAATGTGTGTCTTGCGACATCTCGTGTAAACATTGACACGTATGAGTAGTATAAACTAAGAAAAATGCCAACAGTTAACTGTAACGGCATGTATGTGTAAAAGCAGGCTATTAAGCGATAGCTTTAATGTTGTAACCACTCGCAAAGCCAAGATAACTTGTAGAAGTTAAGTAACTTCTGTAAAGTTATCTTGGCTTTGTCGGGTGTTAAAGCATTAAAGCTATCGCTTAGATAGCGCTTTGCACTTTAACAGAAAGGTACAAACTTTTGTAATGTAATTGTAATTTTACGAATTGGTATATGTTATAAAGCAAAGCACTCTCGACGCTTACATTACTTGGTATTTCGACTAGCATACTTTGGATAACTGCAATACGAAGGGTGGTACCATTTGTTACCTTCCTCGATGTATATCACTATTTTAATAGTTTCAATATTTAATGCATTGCCACGCAGGGCGCTACCTTAGCAACTTTTTGGAAACTTCAAAGTCGATGGATGATAATTTAAGCGGCAAATAGTGAATGGAATTCTGACCCAAAAAATATTTTGGCATTTTTTTATCTGTAGTACTTTGTAGCTCTAGCGGAGTGGGCAGAGGTGGAGCAATCGCTACTAAGCAGGGTGTGCAAACGTACGAACATTCCAAGTATTCGCACGCTTCTGATTAACTACTTTACTAAGTTTGCAGCAGATAAAGAAACCCTTGTATTTAATCTAAACAGTAATAGAACAAATTCTCTACCGAATTCATAAAGCGACTAGACAACGAATATGAAAACTGGTGTTTGCTCCTGTATCCCTGTTTTGAAGAGGTGTGCCGACACATCATGTTTACATGCGTAGAAATGATAAACGTTTGCGGACGGGTGTAATCACGCCCGTAAGGGTTGAGAAATGAATTTTTCATTTTTGAGTGTACACGAAAAGTTCCCGATTCTGTAATAATCTCAAAATAAGTTCTGGCAAACTAAACCAAAATCAATTACTGATTCTTGAAGGTGTTAATGTCAGAAAACGACATCTGAAATTCAGTGGCATCATATTAAAAATGAAAAATAATTTTTAAAGATGATACTATTTATTTAGGTGCTGCTTAAAACTATAGTCACAGTTTTAGAAAAAAATCTTTACGTTTTATTTGAAACAGCAAATTGGAGACGAGTATATTCTCAAACAAGTTTGGAGTACGGCATATTCCTCCCGAGTGGAATGCTAGTCATGAGTGCGGAATAACCATTCCAAACGTGTTGCACACTATACTTTTTCTGCGACAGAGAAATTGTTAACCAGTAAAAAAATGTTAAATAATTTACATTAAATTTACTTGTGTAGGAAGTTAATGTTGCCTGCTTTCGGTAAGTATATGATTAAAAAAGTGATTTTTTATTATTGAGCTTTAATTTAATTCCAGATTTTTGATACGATAGATAATGTGGTAAATCATTAAATTAGTTTCTCTAAAGGGGGCATATTACTACATAAAATCTCACGATCGATTGTATCAAACACCTTAAAGAAATCTGTATAACTGATATCGGTCAGGACTTTATTATTTAGTAAAGTCGTTAGGTAAATAACAAACATCAAGACCAAGCAAGAAAAACAAGCAGAGGAAAGAATTGCATTAGCCAGACTATTGCATACGTATGTCAAATCACTTGCGACAACCAATGACTTTATTTTATTTTGTAATTTTAAACGAATCACCAAGACTTATATCAATCTTGGAAAATTCGCACTCCTGCTGCGCAGTCGTGCAAATTTCCGTCGCAGCAAGCAGTCGTGCATTACCTAACCAGTATTATCGATAAGTCACTATGAACTTAATACAGTACTGTTGAGAACAACGCAATCAGGAAATGGAAATATTAAACCTAAAAAAGAATAAATTACATTTACAAAGTTATCAATGGAATGGAACACTAAACTGCAGCGTCTATTTATTCATCGGCGAACCGATACTGATGACAATAGCTTAGCTATTGAAACACGTGTCCGGATAAGGTTTTTGGTGCAGTTTTTTGGTGTTTTCTCGTTTGTTTATAAAGTTCAATTTTTTCTAATTATTTGCTTATGGGTGATATCGGCTAAAATTTCCCCGATCCCCTCCAATTTTTACCAAAGTGCTTATCCTGACTCATTTCCATCTAAAACCATGACAACATAACTTAATTTATCGAAATAGATTCTGTTTTGTTTATATTTTAATATATTTAGATTTAACTATTTTCGACATATTACACCAGCACTTGTAAAGAAAATTGGAAAAAACCCCAAAATTGGTTTAGCTCGTGCGATTCCAGTTATTTCGATAAGATAGACTTTAATCTATTGATACTATACGCCAGGAGCAAATTGTCGGCTGATAATGGCGAAATATCAGGTCAAAGATCCGATTTCCGTTTCTTTAGAAGTTTAATTTCCTAAATACTCCATCTTAGATTTTAATTAAATTTGGACAAATTAGAGAGGTGTAATTAAATTTTAAGGTACAAAAAGAATCCAAGTGGAACATTAAGTTTAAAAAAAGATATTTGACTTTAAAGTTAACTTATGGTATTTCCAAATCAAGTATACTTGAATCGACACAAAATGGAAGGGGTCGGTGTAATTTTAGCCGATTTGACAAGAAATTCCGAAAATACATCCGACGAAGGCAATGAAAAATGTTTATAATAATCTGTTATCAGAATGTGTCGTGTCAAATTATTAATATTGTTAATCTGATTGTCTGGTCCGTAGACATTAACCTTATTGGTTATACCGTCTCTTCAACAAAAAACGCCCAAGAGTATTGCAACTTTAGTGGTGTTATAATTCCAACAAACTATGTATATCAATTATTAAATGGGACGGTCTTGGCTACAACTTATGCGTTATATACGATTTAAGTGGAAATTTTACTTGTCAGTAAATTCAAATTAAATCCGATGTTTCTTAGAATTTAACAAATTCACTTACATATCTTGAAACTTAACATCGTACATAAAATTAATTAAATAAACATTAAAATCATAATTACATACCCTTTAATGTTTTTGTAATTACCAAATTCATTCTATCTTTAACGAAACTTCTACAAAATTAATTCCTAATATTCAAGCCATCTCCTTCATCCTACTACTTTTCTCCTCCATTCTTACCCTTTTCCATTATCTTTCTTAGTAATCCCCCATTCTTACTTCGTTGCTCCCCCTAATAGATGTTCTACGTTTTGCCAATCTTCCCTATACATTCTGCAAATTCTTTGTTCATCCGATTTCCAAGACTTATTCATATTTTCTTTATTTCCAAATCTTAACCTGGCTATCTACTTTCCTGGTCTACATAAACGATTTGCCACATAATCTCAATAAAGAACTTCTTCTTGTATTTTATAAGCAGATGACGTTACTCTAATGAGTATTGACAGTAATCTAGATGCTGCATTACTAAAAAGTGAAACTGCGTTAGACATTATCAACAACTGGTGTACAAACAATCAACTTATACTTAACTAAAAAAACTGTTAACTTAGTTCTAACGTTACGTACAAGTCAAGAAAACAAGATAGATTCTGTTAAATTCCTAGGTTGTTATGTAGATCCTAAACTTAATTTCAATCAATATTGTCAAGAGCTGCGATTAAAACTAAATCGTGCAATCCTTTTTCTCACAAAATTAGCAAGCAACACCTCAATAAATATACTGAGAACCGCATACTATGCAACATTTCATTCTGTTATGTCTTATGCAATCACAATTTGGGCTCATACATCACAATTGCAAAAGATTTTTCGTCTTCAACGAAAAAGCTGTACGTGTTTTAGCTGGATTAAGTTACCGAGAAGACTGCCAATATGCTTTTAATAGTTTGCATTATGAACTTTTCCGCCGGTGTATATTCTTGAAAGTCTAATCTACGCAAAAAACTTCTCGCAGTTAACTATTTAGAAATTCATCAATATGATACACCGTATAGATGTGACATCAGATTAAATCACTGCCGTCTAAATAAGTAGCAGAATGGTTACACATATTAGAACCAGTTACTTTTTAACAAAGTGCCACAACATATTAGATGCTTACCAATAAAACCATTTAAAGACAAAAATATTTTATTATCAGAAGCTTACTGTCAGTTCATAGATTTTAATATGTCTAACTGTGATATGTAAACTGTGATATTGTTTGTTGACGAGTGTAAGTACTTTGTATAGAAATACAACCTGTTAAACACCACTATTAAATCTTTGTATTTGTCGTTATACCCTAGCTCTTGTTTCTTGAGTTTGGTTATCTTTGTCTCTTGGTACCTATATCTTCTTTCCTTTTTGCCTTCACCTCTTAGCGTATCTTCCTCTTTTTATCTTCCTCCTCGTATTTTACTTTTGTCCCGGTATATCTTTCCAACGTTTGTAAAGCAATTCTCTCCAATTCTTAAGATTCCTTCCATCCTCATAAACAAGGTACATTATCATGCTTTTAATTAGCCTCTCAGTTAAGTATGTTTTTTCAAATATCCTTTTCCCAATTCCCCATACTTATCCTAATATTCTGTTTTCTTTTGCGTTGTAGTTCCATATATGTTTATTATCATATCCGATTTAGATACCTAAATTTATCCACTTTTTCTATCTCTTCCTCTCCCCACTACTATTTAACTTCTATCCCCTTTTTTTTTCTATTGTTTATTTTTTGTTTTTCCTATATTTGCCTCTAGATTCTTTTTCTCTAAATACTTCTTCACAATCTTTATTATCTTTTTCATGACTTTTTGCATAAACTACAATATCGACTCCATATGCCAATAGTAATGTACTACCATTTTCGTTCCTATTTTTACTTCTCGTATTTGTTGTCTCTGTAGTTTCTCTTCTAAATCCAACGTTGGCCTTAAAAGACTTTTACCTTACTTTTGCTATACATTTAGTATCCCTGTATATTTCCTCTATCATTTTTATTATGTCTATTCAAAATGCAACTCTATGTTGTTCCAAAGACTGTGGAAACGAACTATAGACCGTTGCACATATTGTGGAGCATTGTCAATTAACAAAGTTTAAAGGAGGGTTTGTAAACATTCGTAATTTAACGGACGAAGTTAAACTAATGTTTACTAATCTGAAGGACATCTCTAGTTAAGCAATATTTTGTATTCTTTGTCCTGATTATCTGTTTTTCCAGTATTTTGTTTGCTATTTCTTTAACCTATTTTTTTAACTATTTTTTTCGACATTGTCGTGAGTGGTGCTTGGACCGGTCCATTATATGTCGTCATGCAATGGCTGCGCTGTTATATTTTATGTTCTTATTTACCTTCCATAATGTTTACACATTTAATTAATATTATTCCATATAAATACTAAGGTGGGTAAAGGTTGGCATGTTTAGGTTTTAGTGGTTTTCCTAAACATTGAAGCAAATGCTTTGCTAAGACGAACTAATTCACATTTGCACAAGGTTTCGTCACCACACTATACA
Source organism: Abscondita cerata (assembly GCA_030710515.1). NCBI lineage: Eukaryota > Metazoa > Arthropoda > Insecta > Coleoptera > Lampyridae > Abscondita > Abscondita cerata. Next base: position 27,881 of record JALBCR010002059.1, read on the forward strand.
GGTTTATACTGATCTTCTAGGGCTCCATACATAAGACTTACATCACGATACAATATTAAAAATGTACCATACAAATAAATAATTGTCCTCATTTATTCCACTTTCTCTCATTATTTCCCACAGTATTCTACTTGTTGTAGGAGTGTGTATGCATGTCACTAAAGTCTGTATTTATTTGTAATATAATATACTGCCCGTAGCAAGAGAACAAAGAAGTATCGAGTCCATTTGTGAAGGCGTACTGCATGCCTTCTTAAGAAATAACTGAAATTAATCACTGTTCATCAGTACTTACCAATTTGTAAATGAGACGAAATTAGTTGACATAAACTGAGGTTAAACGGCGAATTACGATGGTTTAAGTTAAACTAAGTTTAAAGACTAAACAAGGAAAAAATGCTGTTAAACTTTAATTTAATCCAAACCTGGCTTAAACTGACACCTTACAAGTGGACCTTAACAATTTCTCACCAACTTTGATTTTTTAAATAACTTTTGAAAAATGATTACCACCTATTATTTGGAGAGTTCTATGTAGTAAGTTAAGGGTCTAAAAAACTTTAATAAAAAATAATTGTTTTAATGCTTAATCGCTGAACTTGAGATTTTGCAATCTCCAAAAACACACTAATCCGTTTTTTTGTTTTATTAAAGGGAACTCTAGAACTAGGTTCACTAAAAACTGTACAAACATTTCAAAGATGGGGTGTCAGTCTGTGTTAATTAGAACAAAGTGTCGTTCAACATTTAACCGCTAAATAACTGTCGCGAAATACTTTGTTGAAAAGTACTTTGTCTGATTTTCTGATTATATTATACAAAATGTTATTAAAAATATGTAGTTTCCGGTTACTTTACTAAAAATGTTAATAAATATGGAATTTGTGTAACTGTTTAAAAATAAATCGTTCTTCAACTTTTAGTTTTCATAAATACCTATCAATGAAAAAATTAGGATTATACAGTATCTTTTTTTAATTTTTGATCTTGTCTATCAATGGAAAATTATAATTTTGAAAACGTTACGCCGACATTGGAAACGTCATTAGTTCATTACTATCATTGTCATAAACAGATTATCTCTCAATCAAAGTAAGTCCAAAATTATAGTAAACATAAGGTCATGTAGAAGAAATACAATTGCTTATGTATTGAAGCTTATCGACTTCACAAATTAAATTATTTGGATTAGACGGTTAGAATTAGTCAATTATGGCTATTACTCATACTTAAAGTATTTTTAACTACTTCTAACAACAACTTATTGTTAATTAAGACATCGCAGCAATGATGCATAAAATGTTTATGTAAAAAGGATATTAAAGTATTGGTGTACCATTATTATAAGATAATCAAAACTGTAATCATAGTAGTTTCTATCATGTTTAATTTCCGCTCCATTGGGTTGACATCATACTTTGTATAAGACTCAATAATAATTACATTTAATCAATTAATAATCATGAAGGAAGAAATATTCGACACGACCACATAAGCATTTTGCTTTAATTAATTTATAAACAATTATGACAGTATTGTAAACTACTAAAAATTAACGATTTATTAATAAGTTTACTAAACCAGTTGATTTACATTGATTACTACTCCTATAGGAAACAAAATATTTAAATTTCTTTGTATAACAATAAATTTATTAGAATTCCATGTTTTAAAAATATTAAAATATTATTCTTTTTGTAAAATAAAATATATGTTTGAGCTATTTTCATATTATGGATATGATAAATAAATGTATGAATGAAATTTAACTTATTTTAGTTGTTAACAAACAGGTTCTTTTTTTGTGGTTGTTGAACCTTGTTTAGAATTTGTTTTTAGTACGGTCGATAAAAATGCGGTATTATACATATGCTATGTTTTTTGATTGGCTAATTAATTTTGAACAAATCATTAATAGTTTAAATTTTAAATACAAAACTTTTCAGATTTTCAGGCGAGTTTAGCAAAAATCAAATTTCTTTATTCGTTTACTTGAAATTTTTTATACAAAATTGTTTTACCTTATATTTTTGTAAGTATTAAAGTCAGAATTATTGAACTAGCATGTTGGTTAATTTAAGAGCCTAATTCTACTTAATCACGTACATGATGACAGTCCTATTTATAATCAAATTTTATATACCAAGTAACTAAATTAGTGCTAACAAACATCAGCGTTCCATAATACTAACAATTGCTGCATACGTATTTATTTATACTCATGTGAAAGTGTAGATATGTTTACGAATTGTTACGCGATTTAAAAATTACACCAATTATCAATACAAACATTTGTTAAACCGGAAATGGAGTGCAAATAATTAGGATGGTTAGTTTTTACTACGCCCCAATAAACTAAATTAGCGTGAACTTTTTCTTTTAGTGAAATACCAAGTTGAAAGTAACATTCTTTCACCGCATTAAAAAGTACAATTCGTTTCTTGGATAAAAACAATTAATAATTTTACTTTAATCTGTTGTTTAGAGAGAAAATAGGTGATTAATTTTCCACATTTCAATCTAGCTAAGTTATAAGTGCTTGTTGTTTCAAAAAGAATTCATTAGTTATGTATTTTGTTTGCTTTGTATACATTAAGTTGAAATGCGATATCCGAACAGCTACGTTTCCTGCAAATACGAAGACTTAGAAAAGGTTTTTTTTCAATTTTTCCCTGTATATTAAGCTAAGGACACGAAACTTGGTAAATATTCTTTGTCAATAAAACTACCTTGAAGTATGCTTAGAAAGGGTTGAAATAGTCATTGCAAAGCACAGACTACTAGACCTCGCTTAAACGTATCTTTTTGAAAATTCATTGCATTTATTTTTTTTTTCTCTAAATGCTCAGTTTTCGACGAATACTTGTAGATATAAGAAAGTTCGTAAATTGGGCTTTTCGACCATGTTTTTTTAAAACAGAAATTTTTAGTTGTAAAAAATATCTTAGGGGTTGACTATTTCAAGACTTCAGGGATGAAAAATTTTCAAAATATGTAACTTTATTGACAAATAACATTTAAAAAGTTTCGTGCAATTATCTTTATATACAGGGAACATAAAAAAGGAAAATCTTTTTTCTAAATCTTTTTCGGGGAAAGGTTTTTCAAAAAATTTTATACGAAATACCCACTTTAATTTTCATCACATAATCACCCCTTAAAATTTTTCGGTGTTATATAGAAACACTCTGTATATGATTAAAATAACCGGTATTGCGGAGCATTATGAAATTGATTTTTATGATAGAAACGGGATCTCTGACGAGGAATCACAAAAAAATTGGTTCGAAACGTTGTTGAAATTACGGTATCCGACAAAATTAACAGTCACGAATCAGAAAGTGCTGTGGAATTGTTTATGTAATATGGATTTGTCATATTTGACTTAATTGTCATTAGTTGATATATTAATAGTACGCTGCAGTTAAATTTGATTTAAAAATGGTTCTAACAACGGAAGAAAAAGTTTTTTTGGTAGAGCATTATTTTCGTTCATATTTATTTTTACTTTCGGTACTGTTTATTTTGGCGGATACTGTATATAGGTGATAGTGTTTGGCATACCTGGCTGATTTTCATTTCTGGAGCAACAAAAGTACAACTCTGTATATTTACGGTTCTTTGATAATATTTACACCATTTCTACAGAAGAGCCATTTTTCAGAATTTGGAACGAAATTAAACCCATCCAAATTTAAAATGGTTTCAATTGATCCGTACAATGCATTTAAATTTTCTGCAACCCTTCGAAGTTACATGACGGTCAGTCAATTTTAACTTTGGTTTGGTCTTTATCAAATGTATTTAGTATGAACGTTGTTTACCTGTCTTACGATTGCTTACACTCTAATCCGATTATTGTGTACATAGGTATTTTATTAAATGTTGAAAAGAACCCTATCCCTCAAATTCAAGTTTCTTATACATACCACACAAAGTTTGCTTTTGCAAAAAGTTAACAGATACATTAATTGAAACATTAAATTTTTAATTCTATCAAAAGTTCAGAATAAATAAAGACGAGACGATGTACATCATAAATTTAAGGAAAAAAAATTACTGTAAAGTCATTTTATTACAAAAAGTGAAGACAATGTTGATGGTGATAAATTTAAATAATAAATTATTTTCAACATATTTTTCTAGTTTTTATAGAACATTAACAATACAATGTCGCTATGAGCGCAATGTTTTTCAAGGTGATGTATGTTAATACACGCTTTATAATTATATAAAAAAATTTATTAGTATTGAATAATAAAAGAATAGATCAGAAAAATACCGGTTTGTTCAAATTAAATTTAAATAAAATAGTAAAAACTAATTACTACATTTTTTATTATTATAAGCATTTACATATTTATACGAAAAGATCTTAATAGAGACAAAAATCATTAATAGAAAACTTTGTAAATATTAGTCTTTACATAACTGGTTTGTTTAATGATTAAATAACCAATTATCTTTTAAATATAAAACAGAATAGGATTGATACAATTACACTTCTTCGGTCATTACTTCTTCACTTATACAGTTATTTCAACACACGTAGTAAGAAAGATTCGACTGTACAAATAGTAAATAATCTACATACGGTATAATTTTGAATAAAATTTACTAGGTACATGTTTATATAACTTTAACAGATAATAATATTACTGATTATTGCACGTCTTGTTGTTTGAAACCAAGTTAATGTCGCATAGCGGTTCTACAGTTTCACGCTTCCGCATTTTGTATGGTTTTTGAAACAGTGGTACTTGTTATTAACATCCTCATTACTTTATTCAATCGTCATAAAGTTGAATAAAATGAAGTTGCAAATTTTATTAATTCCTGCTCTCTAGGGGTAAATGACAGGAAAACTATGAACCCAAACTTACCGTTGGTTGTCTCATGGTTGTTAGGGAAACGAATGTTCCTAAAAGTTTAAAATAAAATTAAGTAGATTGGCTAATAGAAAATTATTTTCGAGTTTCTGAAAGGTCCACTATGAGGCGTAATTGCCATCTTGAATTTTAAAACCAGTTTTCTGCAAAATTTTCTTATATTAACGATAGTTACAGTCAATGTTGTTTTAAAGGTGAGACAAAATCAAATCTTTTTTGACAAATGCTCCTTGTTTCTATCTGTGAAAGGAAAGTGGTGGGAAATAAACTCCGAAAAGGCTTTACGTATTTTAATAAACTTGAAGTCGTTAAAAGGGCTTTTCCAAAACTATGAATCTGTTATGAACGCTGTGATTGCAATTACTTACCTTTCCACTACATAGCTTTTCAGGCATAATTGCAAAAAATTAATTGTCTGAAATGTTATTAGGTAGAGAAACAAGAGTCCAAGAACCTAGTGAAAACAACATCTCAATATCTTAATTCTCACTTAAAATAATTACATCAATTACACTCCCTGGTGGTTATTTCAGAAACTCGAAAATAATTTCCAGCATTTGCTCTTGATCGAGGATCCGTTTGCCTAACATTGTAAACATAGCATTGTTAAAGATAAACATTCATATTTGTTCAGAAAACTTGAAGTTAGATGAGGGCATCACTACGAGACTCATCGTAAATGGATTTGCCTATACTTGAAGTGCTTGGAGTGGTTTTTTTTTATCAGAATGCATCTAGCAGACCCATTATTACAGCGCCAATCTTCAGTAGTACTCATTCTACCTAGAGAGATGGTTCCCCATCAAAAATCTGTTCACTATAGGTATCTTCATAGTGGGCTGCATGTATTTGAAGTTAAATATCTGATTTCTAAGAAATCTCACTAGGTAATTCCCCATTTCCGAAGAAATTGAACTGGCTCTCGCTCTTGGTCTATACTTGAGGTTATTAGGGTAAATGCAACTATTCTTCTTGATCATCTTTTCTGCTATTACATTGTTGGTACTAAAAGAAACAATACAATTTAATAACTCAATACTACATTGAGCGACACAACCAAATAAACGCCAAAAAAGAACGCGAAAGACAAAGAAAATTGAATGATTCCAATTTAAATGTGGGTATTGATCACAATCAAAACATTCGCCATGTTTTTTTACTAAACTATTTACTTATTTATTTTATATATTCATGGGAAAACCTATTACAGCATTTGCATAATATTACAATTACTAAATTTTTATTTTAATATTTCAGTAGTTAATTTAAAATTTTAGAAATAGACCTAAAATAGACTGTCTTGAACAGTGAGTATGAAGGTATGAAGGAATCAAAATTAAATGGAAGCGAATCGAAATGCTTTTGTGTACGGTATATATGAGCATTTGCTAGGTAATTCGTTCGATAGGCCGGGTTAGAGAACGGATTACTAGAACGGGTTTGTCTTACGGGGATATGGATGTTTATAAGTGAGAGCCGTTCAGGAACTACTATGTGATTTTGGATAAGTTTAAGAAGGAGAGTTATGTCGATGTACTTACGTCTATCATCTAATAATGGAATGTTAACATGTTTATGTAGTAACTCGTATGGAACATTGTCATAATTATATCCTAATTGTTACAAGCCTGTTAAATTTCCGCTGTATTTTTTCCAATTTTTCAATATACCTACATAAGTTGTGAAATATGGTCACAGAACAATATATCAAAATTGGCCGTACTAGTGACAAAAATAAAACCTTTAAAGTATGATTGTTTTAAACTTTTTGTATTTCTAGCAATGTACTCTAATAATCTTTAACAACGGCTTACAATATTATCATTGTGATTAGTGAAAGACAATCTGCAGTCTAAAGTTACACCCAAATCTTTAATAGTATTCACCTTAGTTAATACAATATCATTAATGTTATAATCGTAGACTATAGGTTTATTATATCTAGAGAATGTTATCACTTGGCATTTTGTGGTATTTAGGAACATTTCGTTATCACAATACCATCTATACAATTCAAGAGATTTCTGTAAATAAATACAATCAGTAATGTTTGAGACTTTCAAATAAATTTTGAGATCATCGGCAAATAAAATAATATTAAGAACATATACGTAGGTAATATGAAAAATAATAAAAAATAAATTAAAGATAATTACAATGGAATATACAGGGTTTTCAAATTTAAGTCGGCACTATTGCTAACTTTGTTATTATTAGAGCTGCAGGGTCGGTTAAATAGGCAAACTAGTACCATTTGTTTCTCTCATCACTATGGCGAAAACAGAATAAAATTGAAGATTGCGTTCGCTTTTTTAAATGGGATTCTCAGTCGATAGAAAATTGAATACTGAAGAAGAAGTGTCCCATTATTTTTTTATCCTAAAATGACAGAACTATTGATGATTTTTCAAATAAGTTTAAAGTGGTTGTAATTTTATAAACTACATTCGTTTATTGTATAAATGTCATCGGGATTAAAATGTCAAATTGAAGTTTCATTGGTAAACAGTTTACAGCCAAAAACCGTTTACAGGCGGGCTCAAAAATGCTTGGACCAAGAGGGTGATGTTTTTGAGCATCTAATTTGAATTTTTCTTTTAATGTTCACAGAATAAATTAAAATAAACCATATCCTTTTGCTTCATGAATTCTTTTATCATTTCATTTACCACTTCTGCTGGATATAACCACCATGAATTTTGTATGTTGATCTATCCCCATCACGAAATATTTTTTTTTAAGTGAGAAACAAATCCTACTAGTTTGCCTATTTAATCAACCCTGTAGCTCTAATAATAACAAAGTTAGCAATAGTGCCGACTTAAGTTTGAAAACCCTGTATATAAGAAAATTATAAAATACTGCATAAAGTTATTCAATAGCGGCTAGAAAACTATTTAGTTTGCAAAAGAAAATATTCTTGCTATGGTAAATTTTGTTATAATTGACGCACATTGAGTGGATAGGTGACCGACTGAGAAAATTAGTTCTACAAGTATCGCAATGGAAGGTGGTAATCTTAGGAGTTGATAGTCGTGGAACAAGAAATTTAAGTTTGCTTAAAAGGTAATTATAATCAATATCATTATGTATGATTATGTAGTAATCCGTACAGAAATTTGATTGACAAACGTTTTTTTTCTTTCAAGGCCAATACATGAAATCTATTCAGCAGGATCAGTTGCTCAATGCCTTGCTCCAGATAACTATTATCACACATATACGTAAGAAATTTGAGAAATCTCCTCTGTATGTTTTCAAGTATATATTTTACGTATGCAGGATTCCAAATTAGTGAACAATATTCGAGTTTAGATCTTACTAGGCAGTAATATAGAGTTAATAGTGAAGAAACATTAAAGATTTCTCTTCCGTTTCGCACAACAAAGTACTTTAAATGCTTGTTTTGATATTTCGCGCATATGAAATAAAAATGAATAGGTTGCATCACAATAAACGCCCAAATCCTTTATTGCACTAACTCGTTCTAGTAGAATATCGTTTGGTAATATAGTTGAAATTGATGTTTTTCTTCGTCTTACGTGAATAGGATGCAATTTTATTTTTTTGTACATTTAAGTTAAGTTTGTTGATACCAGTGAGACACTTCTAGTAAATATTTTTAAATCTTAATAATAATAATAATAATAATATTAATATTTATTGTCCTTTCAGATTCATTTTACATGAATATAGGAAACGTCATAAAAGTAACAGGTACGTCATATATAAAAATAATGGTCATATGTATAGTGAACAATATATAAGTATAAAAAAAATACAATAAAACACATTTGTTACGTCACAATAAAAAACAGTCGCAATCAGACAATAAAATCGGCGATTTTGTAATGTACATTGTTTGTAAAGAAACATTTAGCTTTTTGTTTGAAATCTTTAAAGCCTTTTGCCGATTTTATACTAAGCGGAAGAGAATTAAAGGCTTTGATACCCATATAATATGGGCCGAGTTCGAACAATCTAGTCGAGTGAAGGGGAATACTTAAACAATTGAAGTTTCTCGTATTCCTTCCACCGTTAACACATCCGTTAGTTTGAAACAAATTGAAGTTTTTAAAAACAAAAATGACTAGGCTATACAAATACAACGAGTAAACTGTCATTATCCCACATTTTTTGAATAATGGAACACAGTGGGCATCGTATTTTGCAAAACACATAATTGGAATTATATTATTAGTTTAAATAGTCTACGAACTTCGCCGCTAATTCCCCAGAAAATTATTCCGTATGATAATAAATTATGAATAAACACATAATAATACATTTGTTACTGAGTATATCCCGCGAATTTAGTATGGCATAATAACCTTTACTCATTTTTGACATAGTTTGTCTATTTGTTGGTTCCACGAATACTTGGCACTCAATGTTACACCTAAGAAATTTATGGAATTTTCTTGTACAATACTTTTCCCACGAATTTTTAACAAAGCACTGAAATCACTACGAGTGTGAGAATTTGTAAAAACTATGCTGTGAGTTTTTGCAGAATTAAGCACTAATTTATTAGTATTACACCAATCTGACATCGTTGAGATCACATTGTTTGCTAAATTTACTGTAGCGTCAATAGTATCCCCCGACACAATGACTGACGTGTCATCTGCGAATTGACATACCTTAATGTTCTCATTTATTAAGTTCATGTATAGGTCATTGCAATACAACAAAAGAGCAGAGGTGCCAGCGTTGAACCTTGAGGAGTACCCTTGGTTATGTTGCGTATGCTGGATTTATGGGCGTAATTAACTAGTTCTTCCTTTTTTCCATGAACTTGTACATATTGCTGTCTGTCCATTAGAAATGACTTTAGCCAATTTAATGCATAACCAGATATGCCACAATTTGTTAGTTTTTCGTGCATCATGTGGTATTCTATTACGTCAAAAGCACGTGACAAATCAAAGAATACACCTATTGTAATTTGCTTTTTATCAATACTGTTGAGTATTTTTGTTACAATGTCGTAAATTGCTGTGGTTGTGTTTCGCTCCTTGCGAAACCCATGCTGACAAATTGCAAGCAACGTATGTTTATTTAAGTAATCCGTTAATCTGTTGAACATGCATTTTTCAAAAATTTTGAAAAACTGACAAAGAGCTATGGGTCTATAATTATTATATCAAGTTTAGAGCCTTTCTTATATATCAGGATAACCTTCGATATCTTTATTGATTCGGAAATTCTCCTTGAGTAAAGGAATTATTGATTATTTTGTTAATGGCGGTGTAATAATATGAGCAACATGTTTAATAATTTTGCATGGTATGTCGTCTGATCCTGCTGAATGTTTGTACGTGACAGTATTTATAATATTGTATACTTCGTTTTCACTCACTGGAAAGATACAATAGATTATATGGTGAAATCGTACGTCGAGATTGTTTTCTTTGGTAACAAACTTGATGTTAGAAATTTTATCCACACAAATTTGAATTTGATTAATAAAATATTCCTAACTGATCGCTTACGTTGTTTAGTTTTTCAATTTCAGGCCAATCTATTTTTACTACGGAATTTATGAAGTGATTAGTGTTTATATCATTAAAACGTCTAAGTAAAATAGTTTTATTGTAAACTTTGTCATCAGATAATATTAATGGTAGGATTACCGCACAATGATCCGAAAAACCTGTATTCTTCACGGTAGAACCATTGTTTGTGAAATTTGTTAATATATTATCTAGTGAACTGTTGAATTCCATGTGATTAGCGTAGGATTCGTTGTGGTTAAGTGCAAGTTAAATGCTGAAATTATATCCAAAAAATCCGTTACGTGCTTATTTCGGGTACTTATATCAATGTTGAAGTCTGCACAAAGGAAGATAAATTTAAACTTAACGCATTCTAGTAGAATTGTTCTAATTTTTGCAAAAATTCTTTAATTTCAGTATGAGGGGATCGATACAGTGAAATCAGAACACATTTTGCAGAGTTTAGTCAGTAAGATACAGCACAATACTCAAATGCTTTTCTGTCGGCGTTGTTTTAAAGACACTTTTTCGTAGGAAGTGTTTTGGTCGTTTCACACATAAATCGCAGTTCCACCCCCGAAATATTTCACGAGAGTATGAATTAGCTAACGAGTAACCTTTAATCGAGAAGCACTTTATCTGTTGCTCAGATAACCAGTGTTCGCATACTGAGAAATATTTGCAGTTTTCCTCATCTAGGAATAGTTCGATTCTTCCACTTTTAGTTCGCATGCATTGAGTATTTAATTGAATGACACTGACAGGGGTGTTAATAAAGCTAGAATTTTTTAATTTAGTCTTTAGGTCGTTTCGGGCGTTCTCCGACGAAGTGTAAAAAAACGATTTACAACGACTCCTACCGGCCATACGTTAGGATTCTGTGCAGTTTCTAATTCATTGGCATGTAAAGTAATTTTAAATGACGAATACTTATCTGGATGTTTAGAGTTTAATTTATCACAGACGGCTGATTTTATATTTTTGGTCTTTAGATAATCTGTTACCATTACTTCAGTGCAATTAGTTTCTAGTCCGCGTACATGCAAATAGCTAAATTTTTGAGCGGCTTTCAAACTACTGTCAGAGGAGGCACCCTGAATTCCTCTAGAATTATTTCCATCTTTTCTTTTTTTTGCTTTTGTTACTGTGACCCAGTTAGATTCCTCACCGTTCTGTTGCATGACATTATCGTCCTGTGTCGTGGTAGAAGCAGTTACCGATCTTGTTACGATTTTCTTAATTGTATTATTATCAGCGTTGGCAGATTGCGAATCGGCATTTATCAATGTACTTGTTGTATTTAATTTTGGAAAATCCTTGTTGCCGTTACTATCAACAAAATTGTTAGCGTGTTTTATCGCTTCAGCAACAGATGTTGGAGTAATGTTGTTATTAGGGAAGCAACTATTTACTAGTGTCTTCTTATTGTTTATTGGTTTAGGCGGCAGGTTATTATGAACTTACATAGATTTAAGATTTTATCGTCAAGTAAAACTATTTTATCTTGAAGAACTTTAATTACAGTATTTTTTTCATCAATTATGATCTTCATAAGGTTAATTGTTGAAAATTCATCTTTATTTGAGTCTGCTTGACATACCTTACAAATTATTGAATTATGTGGTGTAATTACCTTGGCTGATTCGGCACAACTTGGGTGATAACAGTTCACATAACAAACACTACATATTAGTGGTTTTAACAACACGATTGCAATAAAGGCAATTGTTTTCAACAAATTTATTCTCCGCGCTTTGAGAACTCGACTTTTCATTCGACGCCATAACGCCAATTTCTTCTGCATATAACAACCTTTCGCACTCGATGGATCCAGCAAGATGATTCGTGAATATTAAAAAGAGTAGAGGACCCAAGTTCGATCCTGATGTGGGTCTAATCTTTTTAGAATAAAATCTATTGTATGCCACAACTTGGAGTCTGCCAATAAGGTATGACTCAAAAAGATTTTTTGAACCGTTGGCCGAAACCATAAAGTTTAAGTTTTTGAAGGACAATATAATGATCTAATTGGTCAAATGCCTTTTGAAAATTTGTATAGAATTCATCAATTTGACCTTGATCATCAATAACTTTAGACCAAAATTGTGAAAAACTGGAGAAATCAGTAAGATTTATCTCTTCTCTATAAACCGTGCTGACAATCTAACATCAATGGCTTAAGTTGATAAAAAATTCTACTATATAAAATATTTTCAAATATTTTTGAAAAGTTAGAAATTATCAAAATCGGACTATAATTCTCGATATTCAAAGTCAAGCCAGATTTTAAAAGTAGGGTAATACGCGCTGTTTTCCAGTTTTTAGAAAAAGTACTTTTGGGCCTCCTGAACTATAAAACACATTTTTCAGTATTTTCAGTTGTTCATACTTGTCTTGAAACTTGATTTTTGCACATAATGCGGTAAAGTACGGCAACTATGCGTAAAGTAAGTATAAATCCGATAAATTGTTGCTTTCCACTATACTTGACTCGACAATGTACAGAATAAGGGCGCATTTAATTATGATGATAATGATGATATTGATGGCGCTATCTATACGTCAGGTAAACAAATGAACAGACATATATTAAGTAGTGTTTTTTGATGATGATCGTCGGCCAAAAAATATTATACAACTTTCGTGATCCTACTTTCCAACACTCTAATATAAAAAACTGTTTTAGACGACTGCTGAGGAAACTGACTATATCGCAATGCCACTTTATAAAAAAAAATTCAAATAACGTGTTAGTTTTTTTTAACAGATTAGTTCCTTCATAACATGTTAGTAACTTTTTAACATCTTAGATACCCCTAGCAACGGCACATTCTTTTACAAAAATCAAGTAGGTATTTACATTCTGACACCTTTCTATTAAATTCGGTCAGCTTCAGTTCGTTTTACTTATAATCAAAAATCAAAATGTTAAGTAGTGATGAAGTTGACCTTGAGTGTACGCCACCAGCAGTTTTGGAAGCCGCTAAACAAACAGAAGTTGTACATGCAAGCTAGCAAACACATCTGCTTGAAGGTTTGCAAATACGATTATTTACATTACCATTTAAACGATTTATTTAAAAAAATGGTAGCAGTCGTCTAAAAAATAGCGTTCCTAACTTGTTGAAAAGTAAAATATATACTACTACTATTTACTACTTTCCACACTTGTTAGGACAATAACTATTTCGTAATTATTAAATTAAATATATAATGTAAAAGAGGCGTTAGAACATTCATGCAGTCCTTTATTAGGAAACTAGGTATTTGGTCGTAACCAGATGTTTTATTCTTCAATTTTTGTATGCATTATGTATGTCGACATATGAAATTGATGAAAGCGAAATGCATATTTGTTTACAATTAGTAAATTCTAGAAATTGTTTAAATTATCACATCGTGCGATTTGCGTGAACGAAAACTTCACCTTTCCTTTACCCCCCACTTTATAATCAATGTCTTTACGTAGTGTAAATAACTATTTTATACGCCCTACCTTATGTAATGGTTTTCATACATGTGTATATAAACGATTTTTGTTGACAGCAATGGTTGAAAATCAAGCCAACATAAAAATAAGGACAGTGAATCCGCTGTTTTCCAATTTTTAGTTATCATGTAGATAATATTTTTCCATTATTTTGTTTGCTATTTCTTTAACCTACTATTATTTTCGCCATTGTCGTGACTGGCGTTTAGACCGGTTCATTATATGTCGTCATCCAATGGCTGTACTGTTATAGTTTATGTTCTTATTTACCTTCTATAATGTTTACACACTTAATATTATTACATATAAATACTAAGGTGGGAAAGGGTTGGCATATTTAGGTTTTAGTGGTTTTCCTAAACCTTGAAGCAAATGGTTTACCAAGACGAACCAATCCGCAATTCACACGGTTTCGTCAGCACACTATACAAGTCTATACTGATCTTCTGGGGCACCATGCATAACACTTACATCACAATACAATATTTAAAATGTACCATACGAATAAATAAATAAATATACTTACGTCAGTGTGAAGGGCTTTTATGAAGTTGACACCTTGTATATCGTGCATAAAAGTCTTACTTCACACACTTCTTAAATAAATAACAAAAAAAAGGTGTAACATTAAATTTCAGCACTGGAACGGCGTTCGCGTTCATCAAGAAAGCGTCTCTGTTCGTCAAATAATTTGTAAAAGCGATCCTCTTGTGGTGCTAATGGAAAATATTTAAATACTGTATTTTTTTATTAGCATGCTATTTTCTTAGATACCTACTATTTTCTGTTGCCAAAATTTCATCTTATGAATACATTGCTTGTGTTATTTTTTATTTTTGTGATTTACTGAAGCGATGGCCATACATTCCAACGCATTCTAAATCTTATTATTAAGGTTCAACGAAGAAAAATATAAGTACACAAGTTTAAGCAGAAAAACGTTATAAATTGGCAAAACACAAATCACAGGCTGGAGTTAGGTTACAAGATGTCATGAATAAATCATTTAAAAGTTATACAGTAGATCTTCAAGAAATCAGAATGATCTATACGCCAAACTGCCGCTTTGCTTTAATGGGTAGCCTGTAATTCTAGAACGAATGTAAAAGCCTATGAAAATATAAATGCGAGAGTACATGTGTTCGAGTCAATGTAAGATCGACATGAACCTTTGAGATATTTTTTGAATAGTTTCTTTCGAGGAAGGGGATAGGGAAGTAAATTATAAAGGAGTACCATTAACGAAAAATAAAACGACTTAAGTGATTAGTTTTTAAAATTTTAGTTTTCAATTCGCTTAGTGACTACTGTATCTTCACATTTAAGTTAACAACGTCGACTTGACAACGTAAAAAAATACATTGATATGTTGTTCAAAATCCCCAACAAGGATAATTACCTAAAAAACTTAGGATATTGTACCTGTAGTATTGCATTTTTTTCAAAATGCTTACCTTTTGTTTTTATGTTTGAATTTGTACATTTTACAGCATATTTAACACCACAATTTTTATATAAATAAAGACAACATAAAATTCTACCACAACCACGACAAAGTCCCTTCTTATGTTTACGATAATTTAAATCAAAACATTGGTTATAACCTGAAAATTTGAGCCTAATTTACAGGTGCTTTAAGATCACTCGACGCATTAAAATTGTTACCCATAGTGCATTGTTTAGCGATGGCGCACTGCTAGTACGTATTTTGCTTTTAAGGATAGAATTGTTTTTACGTAATTATAATCTATCACCTATAATTTGTCAAGCGTAAATGAAAATTTTCGTTTTTGAAAGTTTTGAAATCTTCGCATAACACAACTTTTATTAAGAAGTGGAGTAACAGGTCGTTATTATTAGAGGTATTTCACCTAAACAATTTGATACATCATTTACATTCGTTTTTATAACGATTTCGTTTCATAAAGAAAATAGATAGAAAGAAAAAATCAAAGTATCGGTTTTAAATTGATGCAGCAAAACTTATTACCTGCTGAAGAATAAAAAAAATTATTGCTATCATACTTATTAAAAATGCTAAGTCACTGCTAATAATCCAAATAAGGAATAATTAAAATTTACGCAAAATGTATAACAGATGCGATACTTTCGATTTTACATTCCAAAATAGGTTTTGTTATTTTAAATTAACAATGATTGGTTTTTATAATAATTAAACCCCATTAGTTTAAAAACAGGGAGATAAGCATTCCAATTGAAAATTTATACAAATAATAAAGTACTCAACTAAAACAGTGTCTGTAGATAAATAATCTTATAAACCTCCCATAATTTTTGCGATTTCAGCGTTTCCATTTTTTATTAAATAACATCCTATAAATATACCTAATAACTTTTCTACGACTTATTCCTACCATTTCATCCGTCTGCTTATTTCATATGTTCACATATAAGTACACATTATAAGTAAAATGATGAGTTTTATGCTAAGGTTTCCACCTGTTTTTCATTTTTAGAGTTAGTACCTACATTATAATGAAGCAAAAAAATTTGTAGAAACTTGGCATGTAGATGTTATTTATCATATCGTAGATCTGATTAGAATTTGGCCATAATCCGTCTAGCCAAAAGGGCTCCTATTCTTGGAACATTTTCAAAAATATTCATTTTACATTTTTCTTCAAATAAACGTTTGTTTGTAATATAAAATTAGGCACAACTTTTGTTTAAAGTACTTTTTGAACCAGTAAGTGTATAATTACTGAGATATGACAATCAGGTGACACTAATTGTTTTAACAATATCTCCAAGAATATTAATAGTTTAAAAAAAGTTATGGGAAAAATTTGGTTGAAAACTTTATTATCTATAACTTTTTTTTCCAAAACGTAATTTCTTTTTTCCCCTTTTTGAGCAAAACTTTGAATCTCAGTCTTCAAACATTTTTGGTTTCTCATCATGTCTTACCCATGTTGTTGCGAAGTTTACCAGCAAATTTTTCACCTTTCACTAATTTTGAAATTTCTAAATACCTACTAAATCGTATCTTTTTCTTTCCAACCTTGCATTGAAATCTCCAATTACTATGTTGTAGTAGACAGGTTTTTCATTCTTTGTTTTTACCTGAATTATTTCAGAGCATGTCTCTTATTTATGTAATATTTCATATTATACATCATTTTTTGTAATTCATATTATACATTATTTTTTTAGTGGACACGCTTTTGTAAACAGCACTTCCCATCAGTTCCTTCTACGGTCAAATAAAACAGAACCAAAATAGAAAAAGTGAATACCAATACAAATAGATTTTTTTAGGTTTTAGGTAATCTAGAGGTTATCGTAAAAATAGACAATTTTTCTTTTGCAGAGAGACGCATTTCACCCGTTTAAATATTTTGTTAACCATCGGCCCAACGGACTAATATTGCTGTAGTACAGTTACATTGTTACATTTAATTCTATCGTTACAAATAGTCCTAAAAATTGTGTAACCATTTCTTCATAATTTTGAAAATAATTGATCAAGCAAATTTATTATAAATATTTTATATGAAGTAATCCATTGCTGTTATTACTTTATTTGTACCTACCCTCGATGATGTAACAGCCAACTTATTTTTAAATTATTCATTGCAAATTCTGCATTTAATCGAAATAAATAAAGTACAATTTGTACGTAACGAGTTATAGATAGATTGTTTGGGGTTTCACAAAGAGTGACATTAACTTCCCATAAAAGTTTACCACTTGTCGGCCAATATACAGAACGACCGTAAAACCAAAAAACCGTAATAATACTTGTAAATATTTAGACAATAGTTGTAAAAATTACAAATAAATCTAAATTTATCAGTTAAATGTTTGTAAATTGACTATTTTAGATAATCCAAAGTGAGTAAGTAAGATTTGATAAACAATATTTTAATTATAATTGTTTAAATCTAAATGAACTTTACAAACACGCTACGACTAATTAAAATTTTAAGATTGTGTAACATTTGACTGTACCGAATCTTAGTTTCATAACTCTGACACACGAGTAAGAAAGTGTTTTTTAAGTGTATGGTTATAAATATGGCTATAATAAAACAAAATGTTCTGTGTCTTATTATTACAATACAATAGTGGGTGTGAATTTCTGATTTTATCGTGGGTACTTTGCAAGTCTCTCGTAAATTTGAGTTGATGTATTTACATAATTTGAAGACATCTATTTATCAACATTTACATCTATAGTAAGAGCAAAACTAGCGCTACTAAAGAATAATAAACATCTATAAATTATATATAACGTTTTCGAAAATGTAACCATTTACGTAGCATCATCAGTACTTAAAACTTTGAGCAATACAATATTTATTAAATAGTAAAACCGGTTACTTAAATATCATTATTTTTCATATATACTAGAAGAATCATAAAACAAAATAATTGATTTTGTTTATTGGTATTTATAATTACATTGAAACAGTCTTCTTACTTTTTCCTGATATAATTTAGATTAAAATTTACCTTTTGAATTCTAATGTAAAAATTAAAGGATTTATTTTCAATTCGATTTTAATTTTATTGTGTTGTTGAATTGAGATACGGTTGGCTATTACTTGGTTCAATTTTAAGCAGAGAAAGGACGGCAAACATTTTTTTTTTGTTTGGGATTGTAAAGTTTTCGTATTGCAATTAGTTATAATCGCTATTTGAAATTATAATACAGTTAATTATCACGTTGTGGTTGAGTTTACCTTGCACTTTAGCTTACTTTTATTTCGTTAGTGTCTTGAAGAATATTAAATTTCGAGTACTATTGCGTTATACATTCTTTGTCTAAGAACAAATTAAAGAATAATTAATAACGCTTACTTAATTTTTTTTTGGAATCTATATTTAACATTTAGTCGCAATTATCAGAGCAGGTTTGGCGATTTAATTTTAAAAATAGAAGAATTTTGCACATTTTTTATTGATTTTTCTGTAGTAATTATTGTGTATTTGTAATTAACTACAACCATTTAAAAGATACATCCACAAACTTTTTAATATCTTTAAAAAAGCGCAAAAATTGATTTTTTCTACGATCGCGCAAAAATGACTACTTTTTGCAGCAGTTACTGTGCCAAAACTTTCACTTTTTTGCATTAGTGCAAAAAGCAATTTATCAGTGCAAAAAGTAAATTATTTTTTCTATTTTGTGTCGCTTACAGAGCTATAAAAGCACCCAAACGAGTTCTTTTATAAAAAATTGAGTTGTTTTATAGAAATTTATAGAAACAATTTTTATACCGAACGGTGGTAACACTCATTTGATATTAGACGTCAAAGCTGTCCTTACGTTCGCCGATCGTTAATTTAAATCGTAATTAATGCTCAGTAGATTTATTTATCTACTTATTTTTATTTACACCCATTTTTTTAATTAAACGTATGATAAATGTACTAATTAAACTTAAACTAGCATTTAAACCAAAGTTTAATGATAATATTGCCATCCTAGCAATTATACTTTAAAATTCCCTATTTAAAAACTGGCGAAATTTTATTTTAAAATCAAAGCCCAAAATAGAAAAAAATAGTATAAAGAATTCGTTTCAGAAGGCATTTTAGCAACTGTACTCGTCTTTGCACTAGTGCAAAAGTAAATTATTTATTTTTTGCACTAGTGTAAAAAGTAGTTTTATTTTATTTGATTTTTTTGTTTTTCGATAGTAGAAAAAAGTTTGCAACAAATATGCACTTTTACACTAGTTACATTTTTTGAAGAAAATGATATATGATTGTTATAATCATATAAAATATAAACTTGAGAATAAACGTAACTCTTTATTATTAACTCTAAAGCCTACAGTGTACATCTAATAATTGCAGCTTTGCCACTACATGTGGTACTAAAAAGAGAGGTTCTAGACTACTTCTTAACATATGGAACAAAAAACATTATTGCACTTTTTCCAATTGCATGTGAATATATGTACTCTAATTTCTCAATTTTTTTGTAATTAGAGCTACCTTGTATCTTTTACCGTTTTCAAGATCTCCATGCTATTCGATCCAAAGTTTTGCCCAGGATAACTGGCGCTCGCATCGAGAAAATCTCATATAATACAGCAAATGATTAGAGAGAATTGGGTCAAAACAACCTCTACCTATTCTCAAACTTTAAATGTATGATATATCTGGTTTGCCCTATTAACGAAGGCGCGAGATCGGATGTAGAGTGCCAAGTGGGTTAATTTTGGTAAGCAAAATATGAATGAGATAATAAAAAGAGACAGAAGATACCATTGACAAGGAGATGCTGTAACGTTTAGCGATTGATTGACAAATATATAATAGTTTATACTTGCAACGCAAACTATCAGTCAGGTCAAGCATTGTGTAAAAAAAATGTTGGAAAAATTCACTTGAAAAGTAAATCGGAAAATTGTATGGTATTTTTCTGTAAAAATCGGTCCCGGCAAAAAGTCTCGATGTCAACAAATGTCATTACCTACAATGGGGGAGTAGTTTAGGAATTAAAAAGGCTAGGAGGATAGAAATTGACCTCAGTTGCTGAAAGTTATGAGAAAAATGAAACCAGTTGTCACCGCCGGAGGCATTGTCTGATATTTCTCATCCTTTGTCAGGACCCAGAGAGAACTCACATGCAGCACAATTTTCACAGTTTTATCCACGGATGTACTATAAATTGACATTTATATACGAATTTGTTTGTCGTAAACGTCATTTTATAGCCAATGTACCTCTTTATTCCCATAGGCTAATAATGAAACGTCAAACAACAGAATCTCTAATGGCCGGTTGTACCAACACAATACGGTTTTAACAATTGTATAGTCTATTCCAAGCTATTTGTCCGGTAAAGGATTAACCCTCTTTACTTTTGGGCGCACACCGTGGTTTAAACTATTGTGAAATGTATAGCCTTGAAATCATTAGCTTTGGAGACAAGATTCGTTATATTGTAGTACTAAATGGGTTAGAAAGGATATAAACATTTAGAAAAACATACATTTAAGTTGAAACAATATACGCCCTTAAAGTATTTTTAACACGGGTAACATTTGTACTTCTGAATTAAATGACAATTGCCGAAAACCAGCGTAGAAAACTCATTTTAGAATTTTCGCCTTATTACCCGTGTTAAAAGAATACTTTAAGGGCGTATATTGTTTCAACTTAAATGCATACATTTCTAAATGTTTCTATCCTTTCTTAATCCATCTAATACTACAATATAACGAATCTTGTCTCCCCTAAAGCTAATGAATTGAAGGCTGTACATTTCACAATAGTTTCAACCGCGGTGTGCGCCCAAAAGTAAAGAGGGGTTAATCCTTTACCGGACAAATAGCTTGGAATAGACTATATCTACGTTTTTAAGCGTCGCTTAAGTTTAAGATGTGTTGGGGCAAGCGGTCATAATTGAAATTAATTTCAACAATCGCAAAAAATCTCATTAGTCGGAAATGGTACTTTATTGAAAAATTATTTTATATAAATTATGTTAATTCAATTAGAACAATTTTCCATATAAAATTAGTAGCCGATGAATTGCACTTTCTAGTCTTGTCTCTGAAAATTTTTCGATTTTTCGTCTTTTTCGATAACCTTTAGTTTTTCGCTTGAGACTTTTTTTTTGAAATTGTACATCTTCAAATTCTGTATAAAAAAATTGTTGTGAAAAAAGACGAAAAATCGAAAATTCGTATCTCGCAAACGGCTGCTCGTAGAAAAAAGTAGTACAGAGTAAAGTTGCAGAAAATTTTCTTATCTTTAATTTTTATAATGGGGTCTCACAACCGTAGAGGGCATAGAAAACGAGTTATTTGCGAAAAACTGAATTTTTTTCTTTAAATGTTAGCATATGAGATTTTTCACACAACATTTAAAACCTCTAAACGAAATAGTATACAAATTTTCAGAGGCCGGCCTCAAAATTCTCAGATGAGGTCTTTTTTGATCTAATTTTACTGGACTAAAAAGAAATTTAAATTAATAGTTATTTCGATTTGAAAAAAATTAAAAAGCAATATAAATTTAGATAGTAGGTACGTATAATTATACATTACTAATCCTAACTAACCCTTGTTCATTATCTATACTTTAATTTACTATTCTTACTATGTACAAACTTGGTAAGAATCGAAATAGCTTATGTTTGGTGTAAGATTTATGATTTACAATTGATTTCTTCTACATGTTATCACGAATCTCTTTTATTATTTATCCGGTAAACAAATTTCAAATCGGGGTTATCTCATCGGGTCTTACTGTACTGGGTAAACCCCTAGAGCCCTTGGTTATTAACTGTTTTTATAATTTTTTTTAAGTACTTCAGTTAAGAACCCATGCCACTCTACCGCTATAAGTGGTACCAGTAGGAATTTATCTAAATGTAATTAAGAGGTTGCTGGAAAATGGTTTTGATTTGGATATTTTTTGTTCGCGACAACTCATCTAGCTTCTAACTTACTCAATATTGGAGAAATAAGTATTTCAAAATAAAAATTAAAACAAAAATTTCGGAGTTATGTTTATTTTTTGAACGTGTGTCACATTAGCAAATAACGATAATAATTGCAATATTATAATTTTATTGTGAATAAAATGCATTCCTACCTTTACTAGAAATAGAAACCTCATTACTGAAGTAGCGTGTTGAACCTCGTTGGAAAGGTTAATTATAGAATGTTTCAGCAAAAAGCAATCTATTAGGGATTGCATATTAATCAATTAGGCTGGGCGTAATTAAAAACGTGTATAACAAAAAAATATTGCTATTACATTATATTTAATACCAGCAGTTCTAATGTACGTACGCAAAATATTATTATGCGTTAAGCGACATATCCAACTAATTTGGAACATTATCGAAAACAATGACAATTAATTTAATATATTCTATACAAATGAAAACTTTAATTACAATTTTTTAAAGTGATACACAACACATTATAATGAAATAAAATAATTACATACGAAAAAGTACAATCCAGTATACAGCAATCATTTCTCTTAATATAGATGTTTAAGCGTTTAAAATGTAAAAACAATTAATCAAAACGTGGTTTAAGCAATTGATTAATTCAATTATAAATCAATTTGTTAATTACTTAAAAACAGAATGATTATTGTCAGCACATGAGTGAGTTAATTCACAAAGTCGTTCTTTTAATAAATTAATTAATTATATTTTTATTTTTATAATTATATCATAATTTTGTGAAAACTTAGGTGCTTATCACAAAAGAATACTTTCAATGTATATGTATGTATTATGCAAATGAGATATTCCAAATATAGAAAAATTTAGCATACAAATATTTTAAAATATTGCATTTTTACTATTTTGCAAATTCAATGTACAGAGTGGGCCATTTTCGACACTTTTAAAAGGAAACTCCTTCATCCAATTGAGATAGGCAAAAAGTCTGAGGCTTATTTTTAATGAGAAACACAATGGCGAAAACCGCATGGCGATATCCATTGTAGTGTCGAAGATACAGGATGATTTTCGAATATCTGCATTTTAGAAAAATGTCTGTAAATTGTTTCCTGTTGGAAATTTTCAATTTCTGCAAAAACATTGCTTCAGCACTTTTTTACATAGGCTCCAATGCCGTTTTCAAAATGAGTATACGGGGTCACGTCAAAAAGTAATCGTACCAAACTTACTTTTTTTTTAAATAGAACGCTCTGTATATTTTTATCTATTTTATTTCTCTCATAAATACCCATTTCAAAAACTACAGATATTTTTCAAAATCCAGATTTTACAGAATCATTCTCTATCTTTGAAACTATAATAGATAACGATATGTGGTTATCTCCATTGCGTTGCTCATTGAACTTAATGACATGCCTACGCCGTTCAAGAACGACATATTCAAAATGCGTCTTTTAAAATCTCATGCAAACATTTAAGATACTTAAAAAATTAAAAAATAAAGTAAAGCATAAAGTGTGTTATATTTTTGAAATCGGTATTTATGATTGAAATAAAATAGATAAAAATATACAGGGCGTTCTATTTAAAAAAAGTAAGTTTGGCATGATTACTTTTTGATGTGACCCCACATACTCATTTTAAAAACGGCATTAGAGTCTACGTAAAAAGTGCTGAAGCAATGTTTTTGCAGAAACTGAAAATTTCCAACAGGAAACAATTTACAGACATTTTTCTAAAATGCAGATATTCAAAAATCACCCTCAAAAAATTCGAAAATTTCAGAAAACTTCTGACAATTCGCGCGTTGGAATATTTGAGTTTGTTGGGTGAGTTTTTTGAGAAATCCTTGTTCATTGGAGTTCAATCAATTATTGGTAAGGACTAAAAGGGGCATACATGGATGTAATTTAATTTTACAAATTAAACCTTTCGATTGTATTGAGTCGGTGGTCAAGTTAAATTAACGCCATTGGTAGCGCTACCAGAGCCACTACATTCACTGGATTCCGAAAATGAACCAGATTCTAGACATTTTTTTATTCATATCCAATAATATAATAATTGCTTTCAAATGACGTCATCTGGCATAACAAAAGTTATTCGATATTATGCAATGTACCGGGTGACCCAATAAGACTGTTCTTCGGCCATATCTCGGGAACCGTTCGTCGTATGACTTTGGTGTAAAAAAAATATTTGGTAAGTCGGCCATGAAGAATCGCAGGAAAATATTTTCAAGTTTTAAAAATGACCGCCAGAGGGCGTAACTGCGTAAATTTTAAATTGCATTTTCTATAAATTTCGCACAATAAGAATCTTTGGATGTTGCATTTTGGAATGATTCTGTTTATAATTGCGCACATATTAAAACTTATTAAATATTTCAAAAGTCTCCGGATTTAACCTGCCTTGATTTTTTATCTCTGGGGAAGAATTAAGGATATAGTCTTAGCAACAAGGCCAACTTCCCGCGAGGATATGATTGCAAGAATCAGGAATGCCATCTTGAACATCCCAAGAGCTGAAATTGAGAATGCTGTTCCTTCAACACATCAGTGTCTTCAGATGTGCATCCAAAATAACGGAGGCCATTTTGAACACTGGTCACCAATAGATCCCTTTTTTTCCTTTTTGGGTTTTATTAAAAACGGTTCTTTTAGAACCACAGACCATTTCATAAAAAGAATTCGGTAAAGTAACTATATTATACTACTAAAATTTTGTAAATGGTTCCAAAATACTATGGTCTAACATATTCGAATTCGGATATAGTATACCTATTTAGGTTTTTTAGGCTTACTTTTTAAATTAAAGGTTAGAATTACGAGAGTAATATTAAAGTGACAATAAGTTCAAAATGCGTTTAGTCCCTTTGGAGCAACATGAATGTTCTGATGATACATATTTTTTAAATAATACCTAAATGAATTCTATTTAGACTCACAATTGTCTCTTTAACATCTTATTCATTTTGTGCTAAATTTTAATAGTTTTAGAAAATTTACCTCGCGGTTCTCGATCTTCAAACATCCATTATTCTTATTTCCCAATATTTGAGATTAGGAACGCGATTTTGAAAAATGGTTTTCACTGGCCTATTTGGATGTTATTTGGCTAGTTTATCATAAAGAAAAAGTCATATCATTCCATTTGATTTTTTTGTGATTTTTTTTTTAATTTGGGTCATGGTGTCAAAACTAGCCCCCTGGCGGAGAAGGATTCAACTAAATTAACTATACCTTGGTTGATTCTTATTGCTTAAGGAATGCTCTTTTCAACGCTACTAAATTTGTTAAAATCGGTCAAACCGTTAAGAAGTTGAAGCAGGTTATTGCAAAAACAATTGAACACCCCCCGCCATCTTTGTTTGTGAAATAACTGAACTTTTGTTTTTACGAAAATGATAGATAAACTGGTTCTCTTTACAAATGTGAAAAAATTTTTTTGTTTATTATGCGAAATTTATAGAAAATGCAATTTAAAAATTTAAGATGGCAGTTACGCCCTCTGGTGGTCATTTTGAAAACTTGAAAACATTTTCCTGCGATTTACCTATTTTTTTTACACCAAAGTCATATGACGAACGGTTCCCGAGATATGGCCGAGGAACAGTCTTATTGGGTCACCCGGTACACTTTTAAGGTAAATTTAATGGTAAATAATAAACTTTAACTATCATGTGGCTGGTGCAAAATATGTTATCAGGTTGACACGGTATTAAGTACGATGGTAGCTATGATTTGCTAAAAGCGAGTGTGTTCATTTTTTTAAATAGGGGAGTGGCAGTACTAGCAATGTATTTTGCCAACCAGATGGCTGTTCAAACACTTTGCTATAAAATTACCTATTTTACATTTATTTAATCTTTCAGATTCATGGTCAAATATATCATCGAATGGATTCCTTATTGCCAACAAGGAAAGTGACTATAAATTTTTGAAACACTTATTTTACGGGCAATTCAGCAGGTAAAAAACGACTATATGTGGAACAACTCCAAATCCTGCCGAACATTAAGAACATAGGACGACGCTGTCGGGTTACGATGGTGTAAGACCAAAAGGCCAAAGTGATATCTTCGGACATCTGCACAAAAACTTAATAATTTAGTAAAAATTAAGCCTATAAAATACTAATATTTCAGTATGGATTTTTGTGTTGTATACAAAAATAAATGACTGCACCGGGTGGCCAAAAGCGGTGTAATCCTTCACTTAAGGCTTTATTTGAAGATTTTTGAGGAAAACGCATTCGATTTTGGCTGTTTGATAATGCACAATTCAAATTGTTACTTTTCTTTAATTTGATTATAGATTCAGGTTTTGGAGAACTACATAGTAAAAATGTATACAATTGACTAAAACATTACTGGATATATTTTAAATTATGTCAGTTCAGTATGTTCCTCTTCTTAATAATTTCTAAATAATATTTAGAATTATTTGAGATTCTATCACAAATAAATGACTCAAACCGAGTATTTATTTAATCTGAACTTGATTCATAAATCTACATGTGGTGCAATTATTATTATAAACAAATTTAAAAATATCACTTTATAATAATAATATGACAAAAATATTCATTATAATTTTAGGTGCGGTAATGTTAGATTAGACATTGCGAATACAGCTACACATTTTGTCATTCATAAGAATTTTACTTTCAAATTTTGTCACTTGTGTGGTGTAGCTAACGAAACGAGATACCTTTGAGGATTAAGATCAAGGTTATCAAACGCTTTGATATATAAACCGATATTTTTATAAATAAACAAATTTTCTTTACATTAAAAACTCACTTTGGTTTTTATATTTTATGTTAAATATGTGTGGAATTATCTTCGGTTGTTGTTATCTTCCAGTTAAAACAATTAAAAAAGTTAGTACGTTTACATAGAATTTAATTTATTCTTATTTTACAGCACGTGCGTCAATTTCCCAAAACGGAAACTATTTCTCACAGTATTTGCAACTACAATAAGAAAAAGTTTAGGTGTTTGAATTACTTATAAACTTATGTAATTTTTATTAAACTGTACGTTTTGCACAAAAAACAATTGAAGGTCAACAGAAACTAATACATACTGATGTTAGCAGAAGGACAAATTTGTCTAAACACAATTAAAAATATCATGGGATTATATTTTGTATGAAGGAAACAAAATATCGAGAAAACATAATCTACATTTTTTGACGTGTTAACCTTCAGCCATAATTATGCTAAATTTGATGATTACATAACTTTAAACAAACAACCGTACTACAGTTATTTGAATGAAAGAGGAAATATGAATTATTTTAAAACTTAAGTCAAACCAACACCCTTTGTTATTGAATAAACATGATATTAATAAAAATGTTATTGGATTCCGTGTGATTTACATTTTAGTTCTATTGTTATGAGTGTGTAAAATGTTTTAATAATTGAATTTGGCATAAAAAGATATTAAAATATTCAGTTTATGAGATTCAGAGTCAGTATACTGATTTGTTTAGTTGAAATAATCCATATAGACAATAGTGGAGGAAAAGTTTATATGTGCCGAAGTTTTCCTTCAATGGATTATTACAATCCAGTAATTGTCAACCACGTTGTACAGTATTTTTTCTAATGAATAGAACAGAATCGTTTATTTTGTCCTTTATATTTAAACAAGAGAATTCGACTCACAATATTGTATTTTTCTAATGGAGTGATTTTAAAAAATTACGCTAATAAGGCAAAATCCAAGGTCATTACTGGAAGCTTCCGCAAAGTTTGTCTGTAACCAACTTTGTAACGTAATAACATTGATTAAATACCTCTATCAAAGTAATAGTTGTTTTCTTAATAAATTCTTGGGTTAATGCGTGAATTAGGGTTATTCAACTAAGTGCATAATTTGAAACGCAAACACAAAACTGAAAGACATCAAATAAGATCTACACAAAATAATTTAATATATTGAAACTATCAACAAAATACTCCAAAATCATTAACAAGTAAAGAGAAATCCTTTAATCCCTTTAAATAAAGTGAAAAAAAAATGAACTACCTTTTCCACCTTTTTTTTTATTTACAATCCATGTACTGAATATAAAATATTCATTACCAGATCTTTGTTTTCTGTGGGTGGCTCCATTATACACATTCTGGTGGAGTATGTATGAAACGTTAATTAATAGTTATTTGTCCAACAAGTGAGGAAGCGATTTTTTCCACTCGAGCTCGAGTTGCCTCACGAGCGTAGCGAGGAAGGCATTAGAGTGAGAGTGGAAAAAGGCTTTCCTCATGTGTTAGATACAACATTTTTGCCACGACATTCCCCAAAAAAACAACCTAATGAAAGAAGTAATATTGTAAACGTAACTTATTGTTACAGAATTTTGTCACATTTTCGTAGAAGCAAAAGTGGATAATAGGTGGGTCCCAATGATCTCGCTACAGTCTTCTGTAGTATCGGTGTGGTCTCAATCTGTCATAGCGCAGCCGCGTAATTCTAACCAATAAATGTAGGGTAGCAAGTTTTAAGAGCCGAAATATGAGATATTAAATTAAACAAACCTGATTGAATACTAAATTAAATTGTTTAACTAAGTACTAGGCGCATGTAGTTCTAATAACACATTCTTACATTTTTCTAAAGAGGCATTTTTGTAACACGACATTATTTTTCTAGCTAGATTTTTCCTAAGACAAAACAAATAGCAATGGTCTTTTTACAATTGTGAGGAACAATGGAGTGAAACTTGTCATGAAATAAATTTCTTTGCAGTCCCAAGCAAAGAAAGACCAGAGAATAAAATAGTAGATACCATCAAAACTAAATAGACAGCGTGAGTAAAGAAGTCCCATGTTTCCTAATTTGAAGAAGTACACGAATTGAACGAACTGAAAT
The DNA here is from genome assembly GCA_030710515.1 of Abscondita cerata. NCBI lineage: Eukaryota > Metazoa > Arthropoda > Insecta > Coleoptera > Lampyridae > Abscondita > Abscondita cerata. The sequence goes on from JALBCR010002059.1 coordinate 57,048, forward strand.
GAATTTCACCAGTTTCACCGAAAACCGTTTTTTGGAGCTATTTTATACTTTTAAAAACGCTTGGACGGTTTAATTTTTGTTTGGACGGGGATATCTTCCGAAGACAAATTTGACCCCGAAATATCAACAGGGAGACACGAAAGTCTTAAATGGTATGATGGGTCTACAGGTACCTCATACAAAGGCCTTTTCAATTTGCAATACAACTATATGCATTTTGTTTTGGTCAGAGGGGCCCAAGGCCCTCGACAGCCGTATTTACAAAATAAAAAAATAAAACACTGCAATATGGTAGAGAATGGAAATTTATGTTTAAAAGACATTAATTAACGATAAGATTTGCCCTAACAAATAAACAGGGTGCCCCGGCAGCCTCCATCTTGAAAATCTCCATTTTCAGGGCGGGTCTAGTGGCTCCTCATATGAAATGAATTGTAATTGTCTATTCAACCAAATGTATTTTATTCCGGGAAGGAAGCCCAAGAGGACCCAATGATCTCTTTTTCCTAGAAAACAATACAAAATGCAAGAAATTATGAACTAGTTGGTAAGATCAATTCAAGTTTGAAGTGGACCTTTCCTATTAATGAAATTTGTTTGTAGATGCTAATAGGGGCAGCGCCCTTCTCAAAAATGTTAATTGGGGTGAAGTGACACCTCATACGTAACATTTTGTATGATTCATTGCAATCTTTGCATTCTCGACCATATTGCAGACTTTTTTTATTTTCGAATATAGGGCTGTCGGTGACCCTTGGAGCCCCTTACCGAAATAAAATCAATATACAGGGTGACCACCCATTAGAATTTTTCAGAAACTACTTTCGATTAGAATTTCAAAAATTTGGGCAATAGCGTTATTGGGTATGTTCTCCTCAATTAAAATAACGGTATCTATGTAGCACTTCCGGTTATACCGGAAGTTGACATCAGCTAGAGCATCAAGCTTGTTCCAACTGCCATGATTTACGTCTGTTTCGCATTATCTCCCGTTACAATACTATACACCAACGGTTCCCAAACTTTTGAAAAATTGTACCTCCCAAAATAAACTGCTAAAAATTCTGTCTTTTTTAAATTCATTTTTAGAGTTCCGTTACATGAAATTTCAATTAATTGGACTCTTTCTTTCACTGAAAATTGATCCAATACGATTTCTGAAACGGATGAAAACGGATCTCTTATCCAGCTTTCATTATTTAAATCCAAACTTTTAGGAAAGTACTATCTGAATAATTCTCAACAAGACCCGCGCAATGTTTTTCAATGTCTGTAATCAGTATTTTGTTTATTGTTAGTTCATTTTGGGTAATAAAGTCTTCTAATGTAGGTAATGCCGCAAACTTGTTTTTTTCGTATATCCTTGATTATAAATTCTAATTTAGTGATAGCTGTTTTTATTTTGTCAGATATAGTAAAATGTGTTACATTTTGGCCTTGTAAACTGGAATCCAGATCATTTAAGCGTCCAAAAATATCAGCCAAATACGCTAATCGTGTCAACCAGAGTTCATCACTAAACCAATGAGAGAGTTCCATTTTGTATTCTGATAAAGATCTGCACTTCTGAACGAAGCTCAAAAAGTCGAGTTAAAACTCTTCCTCTCGACAACCATCTAACTTCTGTATGTAGAAGAAGCTTATTGTGGTCATTACCCATTTCATTACACAAAATAATAAAAAGTCTTGACTTAAGAGCTCTTGATTTATAAACTTAATTATCTTTACTGATTCTTTTAACACAGTCTTTAATTCCGCGGGCATTGATTTTGTGGCAAGCGCTTTACGATGTATACTACAATAGGTAAACTTTGCGCCTGGAGCAACTTCTTTAATTTTAGCACGAACGCCTCCATAACAACCTACCATTGCACGTGCTCCATCAGAACATACGCCACACAGTTTTCCAATTGATATCATGTTGGGTCATAAATTAATTTTTAACAAAAAAAAAAAAATCTTTTGCAGATAGTATTAAAATTTCACAAATAGTGTGAGGTTTACCAGTTTTCGCAATTCTCAGACTGACTAAATATGATGCTTGAAGAGCTTGTTTGTTAGTTGTAGTAAAAGACTGAACTGACGTTTTAATATTTTTCAACTCACTTGTCTGTTAAATGCTTGTGTTTGTTGTATATATGACTGGATGGCTTCATAGAGTTGTTTCATAACACACAACACAGTGTGGTTTGCGCTCATTTTCCTCTCCACACCAAGTAAGTCCATACGCCAACTAGTCGTCGTTGTATTTTCTTTTTTTTTTGTTTTAATTTTTCAGAATCTTCTTGAGGGTGCGGTTTGGTACAGTTCTCCCCCTCTACTGACTTTTGGACTAACAAAAATGTACGGCATGTGAAAAAATGTTATCTATGCATAACATACTTTCAGAATAAATTAATTTTATGTTGTGTGAAATCACCCAGACCACAGAAGAGAGGGGGTTGCAACCCTTGATCTTTTCCCCTTGTCGCATGATTTTTGTACGGCGTTGCGGAATAATAGATTAGAAGAGGTATTAAAACTGTATGGAACCGATGCCGTACATAATCAAATGACCAAATTTACCCTAAAAATCGCCGGAAAATCAAACATTTTTCCGACTTTGAGGCGCACTTTTTTTGTACGGCACTACGCGTTTTCTCATTATTTTTCATGGATCGATTGATGGTAAGAATGCCGTACAAAAATATATGACCAAAATGTACCCACTCTACCTGTGCTTTTGAATTCTCACCTGCACTCAGTTAGATAGCTTACAAGTGACGGCATAGTGCTTAAACTTATTATTTTATGCCCTTCTATCTTTCTACATAGGTCTCCTGGTGGTTCAAATGACCCATCAATTTTTGACTCGAGCCTGCAGTCTATTAATAGCGAAACGTGGTTTTGACATTAGACATGCACTTTCTAAAAATATATAAAAAGAATGAAATTTTTTGAGAGCGCGGCAGCCTCGCGCTGCGAGCGAACCAACTAAACTCAGTTTTTGCGAAGCAGTCATGAAGGTCTCATCACGATCAGCTGCCGTTTTCATTGTGATGCATCACATTATTATTCTGAAAATAGCTAAAAAAAAAGTGCGTTGGTGGATGAAAAAAATTGTATGTCAATAGAATGCAATATGGAATACGCTTATGGAAGACAACAAAGTTCTTTGCGCGGCAAACCTTTGTACAGTGGCTCGCGTGGCAGCCGCGCTCAATGGATACCGGGTTGCCGCGCAAGCCAGTTCAAACATTGGCGCGCTCGAACACGTCGCATGGTGAACCAAATTTTGTCGGTTTTTAGGGAAGGGGCAAAGGCATTTGAGTGAGTTACACGCGCATAGTTGGGACGGTTGTCTTGTATTCAGGTTTACTTGCGCGGCAACCCGGTATCCATTGAGCGCGGCTGCCACGCGAGCCACTGTACGAAGGTTTGCAGCGCGTAATGGATACGCACCTTAACTCGAGCAATTATGCGGCAGGTTAGAGATAACATGCCATGTGCTATATGAATTGCTTACATGTACGCTTCGCCTCTGTTATTTATAATTTATAAATTATAAGTACATATGTATTGAAACTCACAACTTACATCGAAATTGATTTAAAAGTTATTGACAGTGAACATTTTATATACAAAAGCACACATTTTCATAAACACAACCAAAACATTAGATGCGTTGTATAGAAAACTAATTGCGAGGCGGCGCGTTAAATGTTATCATTCATTGAGAAGTGGTGGGGGGCAGAAGACGGAACGTACCTTCCCGATGCATTGCCGTGATTTAGTTTTAATTTACGCTCTACATAAGAAATTTCTATTGTACCCCCTGCAACAACGTAATGTACCACCAGGGGTACATGCACCCCAGGTTGGGAACCAAGGCCATATACTCTTTTAGCTCGCAGTGCTCATTTCAATTGAAACTTCCATGTTGGTAGTTTTGGTCGTTAAACTTTGTGATTTGAATTATATTTGCTACGCTACTTTTGGTCAAGTTGCTTAAAACAATAGAAAGGGGTTAATATAAAATGCACTCTTTCTATCAACCAATTTGTCACCGTGCAATCACGACTGGTCACTATTAACACCACGTGCTAATTTGTTTCTTCAAACGTCAGTGTCAGTACACTCTATTTTTTGTCGCTAAAGTTTCTCTTTTTAGAGGATCAAAAAGCAAGTTGCTAAGCAAGAAATACTTTTCATATCGGACGATGGGTGAGTCGTTATTAAAATATATACCTTATTATAATAAATTTATAGCAACTTTTTTGAAACAATAATAGCATGTTTTGTTCGAAGTAAACAAAACATTTTGTGACTCGTGTCTAGTACCGGACTTTGACAAATTAAACGCGACCAAGTTGAGGTCAATCGGTTAAATACTTTTCCGAAAAATAAATTTTTAAAAATTGTTAAAAAATAGCTAATTTTTGAATTTCAAAAAATTCTCCTAAAACCAAATTTACTTGGATTGAAACTTTGGAAAACTATTTCTTAGAACTTACTCTCATATAAAAAATCAAGAACCAATGAAATCGCTGACTTACCTGCGTAAACTTTGGCCGAAAAATACATAATAGTTTATTCAAAAATAACAAATCAATCTAAAATAGAAGAATGCATACAACTATTGAGCGAGTTGTCTTATGAACGATCAAATCCATATATGGAATTTTATAATTTCTAATATTGCAAGGTAAACACAAGGAAAAGTAAAAGTAGGTTTGCTGCAATGCTTATGAATAATAAGGACATATATAAAAATTCTTAAGTAGTACATACATATCCTTCTCAAAAGAACGATTCCGAAAAAAATTAAAAGAAAATCGTTAAGTGTAACGCTATATAACAATTTTCCTTATTCAAATATAATCGTTAAATTGCTAAGCTGTCGATAAATCTTCCAAGATCGCTTTATAATTACTCACTTAGAACATATTTACTTCTGACAAGAGGTGCGGTGTGCTAATAGAATTATTGTAAGCTCTCCAACAGGTATTAATTTTAACTGATTTATGCGAAATGTAAATTGATTTATAATGCATCTTATTTCTATAAATCCATTTTACAGTAGTTGTATAAATAGAATTGTACAATTCGTTACAATTTATTCAACATGATTATATTGACTGTTAGATCTAAATTCATTGTATGCAAGGGCACCGTTATAATTATAATACCCTCTATTGTTAAATCTGTGTAACGGATGTTTAAATGGTTCTGTTAATAAAGAAACTGTTACGAACTCTTTTAGTAAAACACATAATATATACCTGTCTAGTTCAATAAATATTGAGGTTACAGTTGTAAGAATGTTTTACGTGTTTTCAAATTACCTTGATCGAATAATTTTTGCTTCAACGTAATTCAAGATTTATTTAAATGCTGGCACACATATTTTTTTAAAGAAACGTTACAGATTTTTCCTTAATGGTAATAGTTGTCATTAATGGGTCATGATAGGGTCAATAGTACATGTTACTTAATTTTTTTAATTCCGTATAAGTTCTTACCTTATAATTTGTCTATTTTGTTACATTAATTTTCTCTGTTTTCATTTAAAATTATTTTTTTAAAATATTTTTATTGTTAAATAAATGTACTGTTATGTTAAAAAAAATTGTTTTTCTTCAAGCGTATAATAATATTATTATTACTTTAGGGTGCCGGTGGCATAGAAGATATCTATTTTTTTATAGTACAATAAAGCAATAATATTATACTAATACATATAATAATGATAAATGTATTTCATTATGTGCATTTGCGTATAGCCGCAGCTTACTAATTAAATTTAGTGTTTTGTATGTCATTAGTAGAGATTTGAAATGCAATTTTAGAAGAAAAAAAACCAAAAACCGCTAATGTACAGCTCATAATCACACTTACAGCCAGAAAACTCTAAGTTTGGTTCAAATATCTCGAAAACTGGTTGAGGCATTGTAAAATGCTAGTGATTTTCTTAATCAGCATCAAGTCACATATGATTTACAACTAAAATTTTTTTCGAAATTTTCGAACTTTAAAGTCGAATATCTCGAAAAATGTTCGAGATATCGAAAAGTGAGGAGTATATTGGGAATCAGCGTTAAAAAGTACACACGAATCATATGTCAAATTTAATCCATCAATACGGGAACCCTGCAACGAACAACGACGACGCACAAAATAGCGATCCTAGTAACCAAACTGTAAGTTTGGTTGGAAATTCTGCAAAAAATAGCATACGCAACTTTAGCGTAAAGTATTCGGGAATTCGTGCTATTGGTACTCATTCCCGAAAGAATATGTTTCCGCACACGTTACGTGTTACGAAAACTGACAAGTAACCAAAAAAAAACAAAATTATATTTTGTAACCTTGAAGGAAAAATAGTATACAGGGTTTTCAAACTTAAGTCGGCACTATTGCTAACTTTGTTATTATTAGAGCTACAGGGTCGGTTAAATAGACAAATAGCATTTGGTTCTCTCATCACTACGGTGAAAACAGGATAAAAATCGAATACCGCGTTCGCGAGTTATGTCAAGTTGTTCTATTTTTTCAAATGGGACACCCTGTATACAATATTCTCAATTGATAGGAAATTCAATACTGAATAAAAAGTGTCGTAATATTTTTTATCCTGAAGTCAATATAATAATATACTATTTATACCTATATAAAATGATGACATTTGTGTTTCCTAAATATGAACAATAATAGAATAGAATCTACCAGGTTGTCTACAAAAATGTGGCCGCTAGTATTTTTAATTAAATTATTTTTAATTGATTTTTGGGAAAAATTTCTATCACTTGTTTTTTAAAGAAAATATCATCCACTTCACAGCAACGCATGAAGATACTTCACGGTTACCGTTGAGCACATGGTCGCATCTCATCGCAGCCAGGTGTAAACAGGTATGACTTTGTTACATTTATATGCCAAAATTCATTTTTATTCATCAATATAATCTCCATTTAGAGTGATACAATCATTCCAACGTTTCTGTAGCTTTTCGATACCACCGGTGTAGAACGATTTATCGAGACCTTTCAAAATATGCATCAGTTTCGGCAATCACTTCCTCATCTGAGCCAAATCTCTTTCCACGGATCATCTTTTTGAGTTCTGCGAAGAGCCAGTAGTCGCTAGGGGCCAGATCTGGAGAATACGGGTGCGGTAGCAATTCGAAACCCAATTCGACTATTTTTGCGGCTGTTTTTATTGATTTGTGACACGGTGCATTGTCTTGGTGAAAGAGCACCATTTTCTTTTTCAAATGAGGCCTTTTCTGGGCACTTTCAGCCTTCAAACGATCCAACAAACCGATATAATAGTCGCTGTTGATTGTTTTTTCACGTTCCAAGTAGTCAATGAATAACCCATCCCAAAATACAGAGGCCATTACCTTCACAGCCGATGTTTGAGTCTTTGCACGTTTTGAACGGCTTTCTCCGTCTGCATGCCACTCAGCAGACTGCCGATTTGATTCCGGAGTAAAGTGGTGAATTCATGTTTCATCCATTGTGATGTACCGACGCAAAAACTCCTTCTTATTTCGCGTGAACATCTCCAAACAGTTCTTTAAATCATCTACTCGTTTTTGTTTATGCACTGGTGTTAGCAACCGCGGCACCCATTTGGACTTTTCGTACCCAAATGTTCGTGTATGATGGTGTAAACACTACCTTTTGATAACTTCAGAGAATCAGCTATCTCTTGCAACTTCATTTTGCGATTGTCTATGATGATTTTCAGGGTTTTTTCAATGTTTTCCGGAATAACTGTCTCATTTGACGTTAAGCATCATCGGTGTCCGTACGAGCACGTTTGAAATCGGCAAACCTTCGTTTGATGGTCGTTTTCGATAGAGCAGAGTCCGGATAACATTTTTCAAATCAAGCTTCGGCTTGAACGGTTTTTTTCCCATCGATAAGCAATGATATATCAACACACGAAATTGCTTTGAATCCATCTTTTTTAAGAATCACAAAAGTAGCGTCACTTAAACCACTGTCACTCAATAAATAATAAACCAAACGACATGAAATTTTGGCATTAATCTTTTGAAGGTTGGTACTTCCGAAAAATCATATGGATATTTTGTTAGTGGCGCCATCTGGTAGTTAGGTCCGGGACTTATTGACCGATAGTTGTACTGTTGTGAAGTTGATAATATTTTCTTTAAAAATCAAGTGAATGATTTTTTCTCCCAAAAATCAATTAATAATAATTTAATTAAAAATACTAGCGGCTACATTTTTTATAGGCACCCTGGTAGATATATAGGTGTTAATGAATACGTGCTACAGATTTTAAGGGCAAACAGAACATGCAGAAATAGGGTATAAGTTTATATAAACATATACTTTTTGAGCTTTGATTTCGGAGTTGGAGCTCTTTGAAGATGATGTCTTTAGATCATTTTTTTGCACATATTTTCAAAACTTTGCTTCATAAAAATATGAAACTTGGTTGAGTTAGTTAACTTTACAAGCTAATTTTTTTGATGCAAGCAAGATTTTTCTAAAGTGTCTCATTTGAGGCGTCCACAGGATATTTCCAATGATATTGTTTTATTAGCAATACGTAACTT
>JALBCR010002060.1:0-21035 GCA_030710515.1 Abscondita cerata
CTCGTGTACTTCGTTCAGTTACGTATTGCTATTTGTTGAAGTTAATAAAGATAAGATCTATTTACGAAAAACTGCTGGAGTACAGAGTTTTTCGTTTCAAAAACTCAGTTTGACAGTTTTATTGGAGGAGTTAAACAGTAAGTTTTATGATCTGTTAGTCTGTTAAATTAATAATATTCATAAAATATAATAATTGTTTTTTTCATAGTTTTAACAAAGTTTATTTTGATTTGAGGAAGAAACAGATTGTTTTCTTTTTTGTTTTTTGTTCTATCGATTATTAGTGATTATAGGTAATAAGAATGAATTTCATTTATATTTTCCGACTGTAGACAATAATTTTAATGTGATTGAGCTGTCTGAGACTTGGTTAAATCCTTTAATTTTGAATAATGAATTATTTGATACTAGATATGATGTGTTTAGATCTGATAGGTTTCTTGGAAAGAGGCGGTGGGGTAGCTATTTTTATCTGATTTGAGACCTAATTAATTAAAAATATTGCTGTTGATTTTGAGTGTGTTTTGTTGTTTTATAAATCAGGGTTATTTTTCATATGCTTTGTCTATTTTCGGCTTAGTAGTAATAGTTAGATTTATGAGAATTTAGTTAAAATTGTTACTGACTTAATTGCATTATGGAAAAGTAACTACAGGTTATATAATGAGCGACTTTAATTTGCCGAATATTTTAAATTTATGTCTTTTAAATTTAGAGTCTATCAATAATGTTTTGAATTGTTATGGTAGAACTTTAGATTTGGTTTTAACTAATATAGAGAACAGTACAGTGCTCATTTGTTGTGGAGGATAGGTATCACCCAGGCGGCGCTTACTCTTCAGTTTATGATACCCAGTAATACTTTATTCGGTATCAAATGTAAATAATCAAAATAATAATCTTGAGTATTTTCAGTATCAGAGAGCCAATATGAAGGATATTAAGATATTTTGTGTGAGTATGATTGTGATAATTTTTGCTTATGGAATATCTAGATCTTTAGTTGGATCTATTGTATGGTATTATTTTTATGGCGAATAATAAAATTGTTCCTTAAAAAGGGTTAAAAATGATGATATATATCCCCTTTAATTTACTGATGAGATTAAGAAGTTGTCTAAAAAGAAAAAATTTTTGGCTAAGAAAAATACAGTCTCACCTTATTTTGAGGCTGAGGTTTAAAGATGTCCACTTATAAGTCTTAAAAATCGTATTCAGAAAGCATATTTTGATTATATTAAATTTGTTGAACAATCTGTTGTTAATGACTCAGAAACAGTTTCAGACATATATTAATTCGTTAAAATCTAAATCAATAACTTGATCAGGATGTAATGGAAGGGAGAGGTTTTCAAAGGTGTCTCAAATGCTTTTGCAGATCATTTAATTCAGTCTATAGTACCAAAAATCTTGCTACAGTTTTAGAGTCTGTAGTTCAGGATACTGATAATTTTTTAAGTTTTAATTTTGGTTCAGTAAATCTAAAAGAGTATTGGAAGCTTTGATAATTAAAACCCAAAAATTATTTGCGGTTGAGGGGGGAACAAAATAAAACGGCCGGAAATCCTTTTAAAAAATAAAATCATCGCAAGCAACAACAAACATAACGTTCATTAAAAGTTTATTGGGATGTAATTTAGATACGCCTTTAAAAATTTGGGGTTAAGTTTGGTTTCAGGTGTACTTTTTTTCTAAAATATTTTAACTCCCTGTCAGTTCCGGTTTAACCGGAAGTTGTTGTCAACTTGCTTATTTTAAATGGAACGTCCCATATATTATTTCATTTTTAGATTCGGCGTGAAATTCTAAACGCATTTTATGTATAATGTCCTATACCTATATCTAACCGTTTTTGAGATTTTTGACTTTGAATAAAAAACGTGCCTCTTGCGTAACCAGTTTTGGAATAGCATATTTCTTTAGTTTTTGAAAATTTGATCCTCATATTTGGCAAAATCTTGAAAAAGAGTCCTAAGTTTACATTTTTGTAATTTTTAATGTTTATTTTTATACAGGGTATTCAACATTCCGTGGCAAACATTCGCATTTTCAATGTCGGTAAAGTCATTTTTTTAAATGGGACACCCTGTAACTTTAAGTGTTATCAAGTCCAGGACTTAATTCTGTATCAAATTGTATTAAGGTTACCTATACCTATTCCTGACCGTTTTCGAGATAATTAGGTCTTTTTGAAACGATCGAATGTATGCGGCTAAATTTAATAAATTTAAACTTTTACTTTCCTAGTAACAGATGTCGACATACAATACATACTCATTATCTGCTATGCTTGACAGCAAAACAATAATGAAGTTTTCCATGACTATAAATACCAACATTGAAAATGCGAATGTGTTGCCACGAAATGTTGAATGCCCTGTATAAAAGTAGTCGGCAACAATTACAAAAATGTAAACTTAGAGCTGCTTTTTCAACATTTTACCAAATATAAGTAATATATTAACAAATAACTGGTTACGCAGGAAGCTTTTTTCAGAATTTCACGAATCTAAAAATGAAATAATAAATAGCAAGTTTTATTTAAACAACAAATTCAGCAAATAACGGAAGTGGTCGAAAGTTGAAAATAACTTTTGAACTGAGTTCGGTGAACCCTGTATACTGTCTTTTAACAAATAATTCGGTTACAGTACATACATAAATATAAATAATTGAAGAAAAATTCAATTACAGATTATATATTTTATTCAAACGTAATCATTTTTTCTTCCATCTAATCTCTTCTACACATTATTTCCTCATCTCTCGATCCCTTCACCCATTATCCCCTAACAGTATCCTTCCACTCTTTTAGTTCATTACAACCTTCTTTCATATTCTAAGTTCTTCCATGATTCTCCACACAATCTGCACTATCTATCCTCGTTCTTCAATTTCACCTGCATTCTCTCTTTCTTCATTTCCCACTTTAAATCTTGTATTAATCGTTTTTATCTTGGTATCCCTTCTGTAATGATCTCCCAATACCTTTTGTTATATTTAATTATGTTGCTCTTGCTCTTCTTTCTTTCTTTGTACTTGTGTATCTTGATCTCATCTTGCTATCTCTGCTTTCACGCTTCTTTCTTCTCTTCTGAATCATTTTATCTCCTCCCTCGCATATCATCCTGTTTATAGTATAATCTTCTTTCACTTTGCCAATTCTTTATTTTTTGAGCTTCTATCTCTTTGCAACATTCTTATAATATCTCTCTTCTGCTATCTTTTTCATTATACATCACCGTTCTTCTTCCTGTTTGTGTTTATATTTCTTCTATTTTTATTTTTGGTTTCTCTTTTAATCCCAATATTCATTTTAGTACTTCTCTCGTATCTTTTCTAGTTCTACCCAGTATTCCATCCCTACACCTCCTGTTGGTACATCATCACATAGAAGGCTCGTTTGCAACAAGCAGGTTTGTTTTTTAAATGATTTTTCAACTTGAAGAGTGTTTAACTTATGGATTACCTTTAATGAGAAGGTTACAGCTGCAGGTTGAGTTTTTGGGATATTTAGAAATGTCATTCATCATGGATAGAAAGAAGTAAATATAAGAAAAATGTTTTTTTTTTATTGTAGATATCAATTCAAATTAACTGATTTTTGAAAGCTATTAACATCAACGTTGTCCTACAATAAAAAGCGTAGCAGAGCCTGAGCCTAGTCCAATTTATGAGACGCAAAAAACTATCTTTCGGTCGTGATTCCCTTCATGTTCAATTGAATTTTCTAGCAAGGTAAGCTAAATAGTATATTGTTTAATTAAGAATAATAGTATATAATAAAAGTTCCGTTTGTTCGTGAGACTTGCTCACGAGCGGTAGCAAGTGATCAATCTCAAATTCGGGTTAGCTGACAAGCTTGTTTGGCTTTCCATTTCAAAATACCTTCCCTAGTTTCCGCTTTCCTTTGACTCTACATTTTGTTTCGTTATACATCTCTTCTATTGCTTCTATTATAATTTTCCTTATCTCATTTCATCTCAACATGACTTCTAAATTCTTCTTTTCACTGTGTCAAAGTCGGCTATTTTTCATTTTCTCTATTTATTTATCAATTTTTTGTCCTCTGTTTTACAAAATCTCTTGCTTGTCATTAATTTCTGATTTTCTTTTCTTTCTGTCCCATCAATTTTACTGTGTTCTTATTTTCACATTTCTTCTATATTTATTTTTCCCTTTCCTTATTTTCTTTTTTTTCATTTTATTTATCACACCCTTTTGAATTTTTCTTTTCCATTGCATTATCTATTCACACATTATATTCCTTAACGCATCTTCCACTTCTTTTGCTGTTTTTGCTCTTTATCCATCTTTTCTTACATTTTACTTTTTTCGTCCACACTTTCATTTCTGCCAATTCTGTAATTTCTTCCTTCTTCTGTTTATCCTCTCTTATCAAGTTTATTTTCATCGGTAGCCGACTTCATCTACTGTTTTTATACGTGCTATATCTTTTGTACCAACATCGTTTATAGTTACATAATTTATTTTCCATCCTCCACTTTTCCATTTGGATGTTAAATCTTTTTCTCTTATTCCTCTATATTTCCATTTAATACTGTCCATCCTCTTTCTTCACATAATTCACATACTTGCCTTCCCTTTATATTTCTTCTCTTCTTTATTCTCCGTTTATCACTCTCTTCCTTCCCAGTTCTTTCATTAAAATCTCCTTTAATAGTAACTTCTTATTATTATCGTTTCAATTCTTTCGATGTACTGTTATTAATTCGTATTTTCCTTTTCTCTTCTTTAAGTGCAGTTTTTCACTTTCGTGTCCTTTTCTATTAATTCTTCTTTCTTCCATACTTTTGTTACCCTATAATGGTATTCCTTCTTTTGTCTTCCCTTTTTATCCTATTCTTAAAATCAAATTTGCATAAAAGTTCTCAAAACATCCTATTACTCATATTCCTCCATCCATATTACTACCCGCTAACATTATAAACTTTCTTACATACCTCCAAAATTCTTCCTCTTTTCAAAATAACAGTTTACTTTTCTTATCTCTTTGTTTATTTTACTTCATTTCTCCTTCCGTCCCCATCCTTTTCATTGATTTTCTTATCCTTCCTTTTTCCTTTTTCCCAACTTTTCCATGATCTTTATTTCTTATTTTTAACATTTCTTTCCATATATTCTTCCGATCTTTCCCTATCCTCTTTTTCCCATTTCCTTCCTTCCTTCCTGATTTTCCCCTCTTTGTGCTAAAACTCTCCGATTCTGACATTGTTGTTTCCTTTATTATTTCCTTATTTTAACTATTTTTTCTTATTTAAATTCACTTTCATCTATTTTCTATTTTTGTTCCAGTGCGTTTTGTGACGCGTCCGAATTTTTCGTATTTAGACGCAGTGTATGTGCTATTAAACAAATATTATTACAAATATTGGTGAGAGATAAATCAATTTTTATACCTTACCAACAGTTTGGCGCAAAATTAAACAATTAGTTCATAAAACTGTATCGAAAGGTAGTAAGGTAAATATGTTACTTACACTTTTAAACAAGTCACAAAAATCTATGTCGTAGAAAGAAGTATACTCTGGAACGCATTTCAAATGATTACGCACTCATTAATCTGTCACACTCGCCTTGGGTTCGTGTGACAAACTTTCTCACTCGTGTTGAGTATGCACTATTTAAAACATTTTTTGTGAGAATGATTATTGCATAAAAAAACAAGCAGAAAATTGTATTATGCCATATTTTATTTAATAAAAATAAACAGATAACTAAAGTTAATAAAACCACCATAACAGCATACCTAAGATTTTGTACCATTTTTCGATTTCTTCGGTTTTTTTTCACATTTGCAATTGTCTTCGTTATCACAGTATCCGTAAAAGTTATCAACTTCCGGTATGCAATTTATTTTGCATCCAAAATTTCCCCCTAATGCACATATATAATCTCCTGCATCTAAGAATAATTTCTCAAAAAACTGGAACTTCCCCCATTTGAACATACCTGTAGATAAATTAAAACGTTAATCATTACCAATTAGCAACAAAATAATAGACAACGAATTATTATACATTTTGTCTTAAAATGAACTGATCAATTATTTGAAACCCGAATGGTTTTATACGATCTTCCTACTAATTATTGTAATTACATGCACGTACCTTTTTAATGACCTAATTGTCCAATTATTAGGAAATTTTGATAATGATGTTTTCCTCAGAAATATAAAAAAATATAACTGATGCAAATTAAGCATTAGAATTTTTCAGTACCTACTTGAATTCTAGATATTGTATTGTATAATGACACTTTGGTTTAACTGTTTGTCAATCAGTTTATTATCTCTTTTAAAACGGGAGTTTTAAACTATACATTCTTTTTTAATTAGTTGATTAATTTGAAGCACGTGGCTTAATGAATTAAAATTATTGATTGGTATTTTAATAATTACCTGTAATTGGTCTGTAATTTATACTTTTTATTTATATCATCCATTAAATATGGAAATTTTATTGTGCTTAAAAGGGTGAAACACTATTAGTACGTGAAGTAAGGCGCAAATATCGCTACCACCTTGGATTTTGTAAAAAAAGTGTTACTTGGCAAAGTTGTTCCTTAGCTCCCAAAGAACTATTTTAGACCCGACAGCACCCCGTCTCGGTTTTGATCTTGCTCTCCTAGAATGGTCTACAAAACAGTTTGCCAAACAATTTTGGAGTCGGAATGAGTTTGGATAGTTATATTAATTCATAAAATGAACGCATGAACCGTAAGCACCACGCGTGCTTCTTCCTAAGATCCCCAAAAGTCGGAAAGTGCCTTATAATCTACGAAATATTGTTTCGGGATCGTTTTCTTTGTCGCAAGCAGTACGAACCACGTCAAAATCAAGTTTAAAGTGGCCCAATACTCTCTCTGTACGTCTTTCAAGTCACTACAAGCTCCTGAACTCTATGAAGCATCTGATATCTCCTCTGTTTGCGTGCCGATTTTGCTTAATTTTAGTTCAAAATGGCGCAAATTTTATACACAATCGGCCCAGTACTCATAGCGCACTTTGCTGTGTTACCCCGTCTACCAATTTCACCCCAAACCGCTAGCTTTTGAGCCGACTGTAGCCGAACAAAAACTAACTTCATGATCATATAGAATGACGAACTGGAAATAGCAAGAATAAAATAAGGAAAGGCTTTTTAAAAGTGGATTCAAGTCAAGGGAAATGAAGCGAACAATCAAAATATAAAACAAAATGAAACATAAGTAAAAACATAACTCAAGTTTTGGAAGAAAATCGTAAATAAATAAAAATAAAATAAAATCTTTATTATGTTGTTATCTGGGCGATACAGAATACAGTCGTCAGAAAAATATAAATACAACTAGGTTAAAATAGAATTAGTTAATAGAACTAGTTTAAAAAAGTTGTCTTGTATGCTATAATAACAATTAATCTAAAGATCTTAATTACTCTGTAAAATGTTTTATCTGTTTGATTTTTTATTGAATCTGGTAACTGATTGAACAAAGTTAAACTGGAGCGTTCTACCGATTGTCTGTAGAATTCTTGTTTGAATTTTTTCATGTAAAAATCATTTTTGTTGCGTGTATCATAGTTATGTACATTCTCAGTGTACGTAAATGTAGGGTTGAATTTGTTTTTAAACGCAAAGCATTCTTTTGGGACTCTTCAGGAGTGAGAGAAATGTCGCAAAACTTATAGTTTAAATATGATGATCCCTTTAGTAGGGCATATAGTCGACAGCACGCGTTTGTACAATAGTGAACTTACACTCGAGGTCTCTCACTCCTGAAGAGTCTCAAAAGGACGAAACAGCTGTCGACTGATTCTCAGTGTTTGTTTGCTATTGTACAACCTCTTGCGTACTTTACTGCAGGCGATTCACAATTTTTATACTTGCCAAACTGTTAGGTTGGCTATAATTATTGACGAATCGACTTATGTACTGCTTTACATACCTGTCGACATAGTTTTGCTTACATTTCGTGAGATCGCTTTCACGAGTCGACACTAGATGTCGCAAAACCTATAGTTTAAATATGATGATCCCTCTAGGAGGGCATATAGTCGACAGCACGCGTTTGGCCAATAGTGAACTTACACTCGAGGTCTCTCATTCCTGAAGAGTCCCAAAAGAACGAAACAGCTGTCGAGTGATTTTCAGTGTTTGTTTGCTATTGTACAACCTCTTGGGTACTTTACTGCAGGCGATTCACAATTTTTATACTTGCCAAACTGTTAGGTTGGCTATAATTAGTGAAGAATCGACCTATGTACTGCTTTACATACCTGTCAACAAAGTTTGCTTACATTTTCGTAGGTGATCGCTTTCACGATTCGACACTAGATGTCGCAAAACCTATAGTTTAAATATGATGATCCCTCTAGGAGGGCATATAGTTGACGGCACGCGTTTGTACAATAGTGAACTTACACTCGAGGTCTCTTACTCCTGAAGAGTCTCAAAAGGACGAAACAGCTGTCGACTGATTCTCAGTGTTTGTTTGCTATTGTACAACCTCTTGCGTGCTTTTACTGCAGGCGATTCACAATTTTATACTTGCCAAACTGTTAGGTTGGCTATAATTATTGACAGAATCGACTTATGTACTGCTTTACATACCTGTCGACATAGTTTGCTTACATTTTCGTAGAGGAGTGAGAGAAATGTCGCAAAACTTATAGTTTAAATATGATGATCCCTTTAGTAGGGCATATAGTCGACAGCACGCGTTTGTACAATAGTGAACTTACACTCGAGGTCTCTCACTCCTGAAGAGTCTCAAAGGACGAAAAAGCTGTCGACTGATTCTCAGTGTTTGTTTGCTATTGTACAACCTCTTGCGTACTTTACTGCAGGCGATTCACAATTTTTATACTTGCCAAACTGTTAGGTTGGCTATAATTATTGACGAATCGACTTATGTACTGCTTTTTACATACCTGTCGACATAGTTTGCTTACATTTTCGTACGAGATCGCTTTCACGAGTCGACACTAGATGTCGCAAAACCTATAGTTTAAATATGATGATCCCTCTAGGAGGGCATATAGTCGACAGCACGCGTTTGTTAGTGAACTTACACTCGAGGTCTCTTACTCTGAAGAATCCCAAAGGACGAAACAGCTGTCGAGTGATTCTCAGTGTTTGTTGCTATTGTACAACCTCTTGCACACTTTACTGCAGGCGATTCACAATTTTATACTTGCCAAACTGTTAGGTTGGCTTTAATTGATGAAGAATCGACTTATGTACTGCTTTACATACCTGTCGACAAAGTTTGCTTACATTTTCATGCCTATCTCCAACGGTTTTCTCGTTAATTCATATTTTTCGATATTGGTGTGATTTTTCAGCATAAAAGTACGTACCGTTTGTCTTTCGAAAGAAAATAAACATGACTGAAACTGCAAGAAATTGTTTTAATTAGTAAATGTAAACAAAACAGGCACAAAGAAACTCAAAACGTAACAACAAATTCGAAACATAAAAAAATTAACATGACCTATGATCATGAACGATTGTATGATGTAAATTCATAATAGTTGTGCCATGTGACCTCCATTTGATTTAAACACTGTATGATTCTGCCATGTACTCATCGAAACGGACCTCCTAACTTCTTCTGGTCTTAGATTATTAAACGCAGTATGAACACTGTTCAATAAATCCTGTCTAGATTGCACAGGCGTAGAGTACACTAATTCTTTTATGCAGTCCCATAGGTAAAAATCCAAGGGCATCAAATCGGTTGATTTTGGTTGCCAGTTCCAGGGTCCTTGTGAGGTCAATCCACCGATCCTCGAACATCACGGTTAACTGCTGGTGTACAGCTATAGTTGAAGGTGCTGGAGCACCATCCAACTGATACCAACTATTCGTTCTATCATTTGCAGGTAAAGTATTCAGGAAATCACTTACAAATACTCGTAGTATCTCCAGATATTTAGCCCTATTCAAATTCTCATTGTACACATGACAAGCCACTCTATTATCCATTACTAAACAAAACACATTGAAACTGAAGCGATCTTGGTGATTGCGTTCCCTGATGACCCGTGGATTATCTTGTGCCCAATGGTGATTATTGTATGATTTATAATTCCTTGCCTGCTGAATTTTGATTCATCAGTCCAAATAATCTTATGAAGAAATCTTGGATCTTCAGTCATTTCTATACACATGAACTCACAAAAGTCGACTCGTCTTGCCTCATCACCAGGACGTAACCCCTGCACAGTCATTTCGGAAAAGGATGCATTTTATGTTTCCTCAATATTCTGTGGATCGATGGTCTCGAGATACCCAAGTCCATTACTGTTGTTTCAAGTGAAGTTCGTGGATAAGCTTGAAAAAAAGCCAACACATTCACCTCGTTATCTTCATTATCAATCACGGGCTTTGGGTGATTTCTAGTTGCCCTCACACTCCCACTTGCCAAGAATCGAGTTTGGATTCTCGCGAATTTCCGGGCAGGTCTGGGTATCGTTCATTAAATAATCTTCACGTCCGTCTGACAATCCGTCCACATTCACCATGTGTATAAAACAAATTTAACAAATCGTTAATGGAATATCCATCAATATTCTCCATTCTGAACAGCACTTTCAATAAAATTACTACAACTTTAAATAGATAATTCACGAATCTGCGAGGTGACATAAAATCGACATTGTTGCAATTATTCCTGTCGAAGTAAGCCTAATATGTAGAACTTTCAGAGTTTAATCTGTTCTTGATAAAAATATGAATTAACGAGAAAACCGTTGGAGATAGGCATAGGGAAACTATAGCGAATCGATGCAGAATAAAATTCTGCATCCGATCATCAATGAATACAGGTGTCCCATTTGAAAAAAACGAAATTCTTTGAAAATTATGCAATTGTCCATTGATTTATGGACATCCTGTATGCGATAAATTTATTGTCGATGCGAAATCGAATAATATACTGGGTGTTCTATTCAAAATAAGGAAGTTGATGGCGAGTTCCGGCATAACCGTAATAGTTACTGTGTTGATCCTGAACTGTTAAAACATATAAGTCTAAATTGCAAGATCCAAAATCTTCGTAATGTAAATATTTTCTATATACCGTTTGCTTATAATAAACCAGCATTTAAATTCACCTATATTAAGAATGTGTAAATTATACAATAATATTCCACTACACTCTATTGACATTTTTCTGACCCTATTTTAAGTTTCATTAATTAAAATTAAGGATTCATTTTGTTCATCAACAGGTTGATCTACTGCAAAAAAATTTTTTTTTTTTTTTTTAGGTCAAAGTACTTATATGACACTACATTGACATAAAATTTAAGTTTGAAGTTGTTATGCACAGTAGGTATAGAACCACTTTTTGTTTTGTTTGTCTTTTATTATTAGTATGCATTTCGTATAGGTATTATTATTATTAATATTGTCTTCTAATATGTATGTCCACTATTATTACGCTGGACAATAAAGAATTATTATTATTATTATTATTATTATTATAACCGGAAGTGGTATGACCTTGGAAATATTTTTGAAATGAAAGCAAATTTTGAATAACCCCTAAGTATGAAATTTCAGAATTACAAGTGGTTTCTAACCACAAAAACTTCTAACGAACGCCTGCCGTGAGAAGCACTGTATAGTGGACTGCTCCTAAAATATCAATTACCGCACCTATATAACATGTTACAACATACACAGGTACCTGGCTAGCTGGAAATCAGCTAATTACCCAACGCTAAATACAAGATATATGCAAATATTATAACTAAAAGTACAGGCAATAACGGAAAACGATATTAATTGAAGAACAAAACGGATTCAGGCAGGAAAAAAACAGACAAAGAAACTGACAAAACACAATGAGGTTTTTGTAGATCTAACAAAGAGTGTGAGATGTATTTGAAAACAGAAGACTAACCATCGCACCTAATAAAAACAATAAAACTTGATAAAAAACAACTTTAAAATAGCCAGAGGAAATGAGATATGAAACCACAAATAGAGGTCTGAGCTAAGAGTGTCCACTTTCATCTGCATCACAAACTACTCTGAGTATACTGCTCTTCGCAAATGACTTGGTACTAATGGCTCCGACCGATGAATGTTTGCTGGACAAAGTATTAGAACAAATCTCACATTTCAACTATCTTGGGAGATCACATACGACTAGGACAGGACTATAGAAATAAGATCTACAAATTTCAATCAATATGCAAAACAATTTCAACACGGGTTTAAAAAGCTAGCGGTTGGAGTGAATTTGGTAGACAGCTAGCACTTCTTGACCTTCATGTAAACCCTGATTATAAGAGCAAAATGCGCTAAGAAAGGGGGTTATCGACTACCATGTTCAGAGTTCTTTTTGATCGAAAGTTGGTCAATGCGGACGTGTTTTCGGTTTTCTCTTCTTTCTTTATTTATTTTTTAAATAAATCTGTAAAGTGTACTATTTACTTCTTCATGACAATTATAAATCACTGGAGGTGTCCTTTTTAATACGACAACCTCTAAATATTGGTTGTAAGTAGCTATCTTTCATTTTTGACTCTGTGGCACTGTGTATAGTATAGTATACAGGGTGTTGCTACCGGGAACGAAATCGATACATTATAGAAAAACTGTACATGGGAAAAATTTGAAAATTTGGTAGTATACTAACATTGAAGGGGCAGTTCCGCTAAAATATTTTTCAAGATGGTGACACTTTTGGTTATACCGGAAGTATATGTCAACCTTATTTTAAATGGAACACCCTATATATTATTCTATTTTTGAATTTTGCCCAAAATTCTAGACATTTTGTGTATAATGTTTTGTACCTAAGTCTAACTGTTTTGGACTTATTTTAAATTTTATGTCAAAAATGACGTTTTCAGGCCTAAACAAAATTATAAAATTTTCCTATACTAATGCTTTTATTATTTAATTGGAATAGGTTTCCTTGTAGCAGGGACCTATTTTAGTGGAGCTATGTCGATATTTTGATAATAAATTAATATAGAGCGATAAAAAAAAGTATTAAAATTAAATTCAATTCAACAGTTAAACTTAGGTATAGGACATTATACACAAAATGTGTCTACAATTTTGTGCAAAATCCAAAAATAGAATAAAATATAGGGTGTTCCATTTAAAATAAACAACTTGACACCTACTTCCGGTATAACCGGAAGTGTCACCATTTAAAAATATTTTAACAAAACTGCCCCCGTCAATGTTAGTATACTACCAAATTTTCAAATTTTTCCCATGTACAGTTTTTCTATAATCTATCGATGGCGTTCCCGGTGGAACACCTGTATAATACATCTTTAAAATGATTTAAAAATATAAACAAAATGTAAGTATAATATTTACAGACCGACGGACGGCCGGGATTATCAGGTATAGGGAAAATTTTACAATTTTATAAACAAAGTTGAGGGAAAAAGTTGTTGAAAATTCTATTGTCTATAGCTGTTGTTTGAAACAATTTTTTCTAAAACGCAATTTTATTTTCGCTTATCGGGGCGATGTGGAGTTCTGCATTAAACATTTGTTCTTATTTTAAACCTTATTTTTGCTTTAAAAATAATATAATAATTTTAAGTTAAAATCTGCTTGACCATATTTTTGTAATGACTTTACGAACCATATCCTAATTATTTTCTAATGGAAAGAGCCGTTGGACAAGACTGAATACAATCTGCAATCACACGAGTAAACCTTCGGTAGTAACTGAACGCCTCATCCCATAGTTCAATCATCTGTACATTGTCGTTTCCCATTTTATACAATATTCCCTACTTTTATAGCCCTCTCACTCTGAAAACTAATAAGCAACACATTCCTTCCTAAATCGTCATTGAAGGAAGCTTCTTGGTTCTTTATAGTAGTCGTAATATTTTTTTAATAATTTTTTGATAAACCCATAATTTTCAAAAAATTCTCTAACTCAGCTTGCCGTAGGAGTGGGTTGATTCACCACTTGATTATGACATTTTGAATTTTCTCCCAGCCTAATGCAGTGTAATCATAACATTACAATATCTAGTAAAGTTTAGCTTCAACGTCAATGACAATTATTTTCATTACTGTTAGAGCGATCTCGTAAATTGATGAACTTTAGAAGGGCTTAGAGATAAGTACTTGATCAATTCCAAGTGAACTGACCGCAGGTAAACTAATCAAACTAAGCAATAACGAACCACACCCTGCAAGTAAATACTTTACAATTAGACACTTCCTCCTTCTAGTAGTAGTGCTGATAGAGTTCCCAACGGAACAAGTACAAGTCGAACAACTGTGAATGACCTTTTGGTTTTCCTTCTATGCACAATCAATGCTTTTAGAGTAGCATGGCCATTAAAATTTGAACTTCAGCATTAACGTGCATGTGATGATAATAAAGAATGTTTGGAAAGAAGTTGTTACGGTCAGTTGTTAGGAAAGTATGCCCCCAGTAGAGAGTAGGGTGCGGGTTAGGAAAGTCACGTTATTTCTAGAACTAATAGAAAAAAATTGAAAAGGTAGGGCGCCAGGTTCGAGTAACGCTGGAGAGAAGAATCTGGCCCAGAATATTAAAGACAGATATATTACGAATACACACGAGCTAAAACGGGTAGCGTACAGCATAAACATACATAGAATTACAAGTTGAAGTAAAGAGAATTACCCAAATATTTACTACTGCTACGCCACTGTCTCGTATATGCAATTGATATTCGCGTACTGAAGGTACGCCTATGGTGAATTTAACCTAGAATGTGTCGATTTATGGTACTGAGTAACATTACAGATACATGAACAGATACAGATACAGCTCGTACCGAGAAAGTCAATGGAACTAAATGCGTTCGGCTTAATTAAGATTGAGGTTTAAATTCTTATACGACTTATACACCACGTAGGTATTAAATACTCTTATGTATAACTACTTAACGTTCCAGGTATATTATGAAATTACACATTCGAGCGACAAATAATCCGCAATAAATTTTCTACGTTCGCGCCTGATAGTTGGTGTCAAGGGTGACTTCTACTTGAGTGGATAGGTCGACTGCAGGTTCACGCGCAATTAAAAAAGATATTAAAACCTCTGACCTTCACGCAGCAGTAGGAGTATTACTCTTGCTCTCAATGGTACTAACGGTTCGGAATGAGCCTCCACCGTGGTCTGCGAATCTGACGGAGTATTCGTGGGTAGCTATTTTGGCACAATGCCTCCAAAAGCCATGAGTAGACCCGCAATAGCCACAAGTTGACGAAGGAACAACCGGAAGAGAATATATTCGTAATAGGGAGACATAAACCACCCTCTCTAGAATAAACATAGGGATGTTAGCGATAGATAAACCCCGAGGGCAATCGTATACCTGATGTAAAGCGTCCCCTAGCCTGAAGAATGCAGGACGTGCTTATTGAACAGTTCACGTGGAGCACAACCTTTAGCAAATTTAGAAGCCACTTTATGCGGTATCATATTTTACCTACAAAATAAAGTTTTTAAAACGTTGAAGGGTTTCAGAATCTCTTACCATCGGCCTGATTACCCCTTCAAGCGAGAAATTATCAGATGAGGTATTATCTTCTTCCTCGTGAACGGTTGATTCAGAACAAACTTTCCGGAAGCGTTCAAATGCAGTGGACCAATCGTGGACAGTTTCAAGTTAACAACGCCGGAAACCAATACAAAGTAATGCCCGCGAAATTGAGTTAAGGAGTGTGTACACAGGAGGAGCGTTTACACTTCGAACGTTACAAAGTACGATTGACGACAAGAACTAAAACATTTATTTCTTTTAGTAATTCTTATTTTAACTCTAAATAACCCAGTCTCAGTAATTTGCATACACTTGTACTCAGCTACTTAAAATCTAAGTACGGATATGTGAGTTATGTGATACGTTTGATAACTGCCTCCTGGTCATTATCATATTCTGGTAATTGTCACGGAAAGAAATAATAAAAGCCACAAAACAATCTTCCTAAGCCCAATACAACTTTTAATCCACTCAACTGTCTCCTCCTTTATGTTGATTTGGCAAATTCGGCAAAACTGAATTTACGAGAGAAAAGAGATCAGTAGTGTCTACCTTAGCAAGAACATGTATCTAAGAGTAGATACTGCTTCTGAATTTCCTTTCCACATGGCATGCTAATGCTGATGTTTTGTTTGTAACTCTTAATAACAAAACAGCGAAACTATAAGTTCTGTTGAATTGCCTCTAACTGATAATCTCTTTTGATTATAGCAGCTTAGATAGATAGGGCAGATGAGTCAATCAGGTAAAAAATCCATTGCATCATCAAGAGAAAACTGAGCTTCATGTGAGTGCCTTCTATTTTGATTACCGGGAGTTTACATAAAATTAGATTCTCTTTTTATTCCAGAGAATACATAATATTTTTGGAAAGGAACTTTAATTTGTATATTCTGATTTTCCATCTTGTAACTTTAGGTAACACACTTTGGGTTTCTTAATTATCAAGTTCTTTTAAACCCTGAAATTTACAATGGTTTTCGGTCTACACTTTTCAAGTGATAATTAATGATTACCCCCGGTATACTTTTAGTTTTAAAATGTGTCTAAACGTCTTTGTTATAACAACCATTAAAAAAGCCCTGCAAATTTTTATTTTCCCAAAAATAGTGAAGTGTTGAGTTTCTGAGGTCTTTTTATCCAAAATATTGTTGTGGGGTGGAAATCATTTAACTATGCAGGAAACACTGTAAACAAGACCAACTGACTACAAAATAAGGAATATAATGAGTGTTTCATTTTTCATTGACATTTTTACTTCTTCGATTATTATTTTGTGCAGTCATTCGGTAAAACTTTCTTCAGTTTGTTAACAGCATTTTACAGTCGGTGCTCAGCAACCTTCCTATTAGTAAGCAATTTTGATTTATCAGTTTTCTATGTGAGTGAAACTTACACGTAAAAAACAAATCTTTAAATCCTCATCCTCTTTTTCGTTTGTAGTTTAGGGTTTTCGATTCCTAAGCAGTTCAAGTTCCATACGTCAGAAATTTTTAATCCAATATAAGAGTAAGTACCTTCTAATAATTATTGAAATTGATGCGTTTTCCTCCTGATGGATCACAGGACATATCCCATATAAGTCTATTCTAGAACCGCTTTAAAAGCGATATTTTAATTTTCAGTTTCTTTCAGCTATAAACTTTCAGTAATTTCCCATCCTATTACATTTTTATTTTTGTTGTCACCGATGTTTTTATCCATAGTTTTTTTTCTTTAAGTTTTAGGCAGTGTCTCTTTGTAAGTCTTCCAATAAATTTTTCTTGATTAACAGCTGTCGTTGTAGCTATCTAGGGAAAGTAATAAAGGTCGTATTTCTTGTGCTAATGAGTTCCTAAAATACAATATGCTAAATCGTTTCTTTGTCAAATGAGACGAGTTGCATTACTTTTCATGTAAGTCCTTTGCGAGCCACTGTCAAAGACCAGTTAAGCAATTCCATCCATTCCAGAGGTTGAAACTTTGACTGAAAGTGTTTGAAGCAATACCCCACGCAAGTCTTGTTGATGGACCCTGTTCACATAAACTTCAACTTACTATTGCATTATATCTAGAAATTGACAGGGCCTCCTAGTCGCATCAGCTTCTGACAAACTCATAAATTTAATAATTCTCTTCCAGGTTTCAGTTTAAAAGCAACACATAAAAAGTAACTATATATTTATTTCATATTCTGGTATCATAGACACTTATTTGATAATTTTTGGCACTGTAGGTAACTAACAAGAATCATAAAAACATAATTTTTGTCGTCAAGGTAAAGGCCATGGTAGACCGGAAAAATCAACAGGACCTCCTAGTCCCGCATCAGCTTCTAACAAACTCATAATAACAGCCATAGCAGCCTCATCGTTTCCGTCTGTCGGAGGTCCGTTTCCAGGTGATTCTCTAACAGCATCTTCCATCATCTCAATAATTTCGTCATCAGCACCGTTGCCTAAAACTTAATTATGTAATATTGTTTTATTAGAAAACGATGCAATATTTAGAAACCTTACAGGGATCGCTGCAAATGCTCGATAATAAATTGGAACGCCCATTTACTCAGTTGCATTCTTGCAAATGAGATATCTGATATCGTGTGCAATGTTTTGGGGAAAATCTGTAAGAAAAATTTGTCAACAACCATAAACAAAATAAATAAAAACTTACAATTTGTGTATTTTCGGGACTTCCCTTAGGAGAGACGTCTAACCCTCGCTTTTGTTGATCTAAAACTTGTTCTGCAATTTGACAACCAATTTTACTTGTTTCTACTTGACTATTACTAATTTTATTACTGTTTCTACCATTCACTGCATGCGTTTAGGTACATAAATTAAAATACACAACGACAAATTGTACTTAACTTACAATTAACGTAAGAAGTCTAGATTATTTTGCAAACCGTCAGTTTGCTTCCGGCAGTACTTTCAACGTCAGCTCTGAAAGTGATTTTGCGTTGGTAATAAAATTTATGATTAAAACTTACAATACTAAATTATTTTTTGCAATGAGGTATTCGGTTTCTTTGGTCCACGGTTTCTTGAAAGCTTTCCATTCACTTTGTAATCAGAATCAAAACCATCGATCTCTAGTCGAAACCTGCTTAGACGATGGTATTAACTGTTAATCAAAACTTTGTAAAGCTGTGTTATGATAATCATATAACGCTTTGATGTCATCATGATGATAATATTCGTACATACTGGTCCCCAACAATTCTTGAGGCAAAAATCCAAGGACTAAGTAGCACTAAAAGTGATTAAATTAAAGTTACTTATTATATATAGAAAAACAACATTACCGTTGATCGACGAATACGAATTTTCCGTCAAGAGCGTGTCGAGAAATAAATGCCGGATGGATCGGCTTAAAGGTTTATTTTGCGTAGCCGTGTTGGAATTTGCAGATAAATGAGGCAAAACTCTTCCCACTGCTACTAAGCATGAAAGATTGCAAGTATCATCACCTTCGTTTTCTTGATCTTCTAGTCTATTACTAGTTGGGGCCCATGATTTTTAGATATCCGGTGCAGTGAGATACATTGTAATGTTTATCTAATGTAAAGAGAAGCAATTTAATTATAAAATCTGTTATAATAACATTAGAAGTACAAGAATGATTTGTTTTCTTCTTCGGTGGCTTCCACTGTAGTCTTATCCGGCTTCTTCTTTAATTTGTCCAGCGACTTTTGCACTTCATTCTGCAAAGAAGATCGTCTTTGCTCCGGGACAAAATTTAGGCAGCTGTGGAACATCGGTTTTTTTAATGGTAACATTGCTAAAAATTAAAAATGATTACACACTTCCACAGTAATTGGTACTCTACTTTCGCGTCAATTGAGAATACTTTCTCTTAGGTTTAGAATCCAAAGAAGACGAGCCATTGTTCCTTCACTTTGGTAATGTCTTTTGGGTGCAAAATGTCAAACCAACTTTGCCCAAAGAAGATCTCCCTACAGAGTTCTAGATTAGTAAATGCTTTTTTCTTTATACCCAGTGACTTACTTGTGAATAGTTTAAAATTTTGGAGATACCGATTTGGATACATTACAAAATTCGTCCTCTGTCACGTCCTACTACAAACAAAAAATCCATCTGCAACCTTAAAATCAAAATTATTTCTTGGTTTTGCAATTTAACTGAAAGTGTAAACACCTGTAAAATTAAATGCTTAAGTTCTTGTTCACAAGAAAGAAACGATGAGAAGCATAGTGAGTTTCCGTGTATAGTGAACACTTCCTCGTATTGATTTTAAATGCTGCACTTCCATCCTGCACTGTTAATTTATCTAACTTTTCTCGACATTGCGTTGCACATCGGTATGCATCGAAGACCAGATTCTAGTTATAGCAAGTTATTCATTTTGTCTCGCCTTCTTTTCTCAATCTCGCTGTGTTTTTGTCTAAAAGTAAAAGATGTACATGAGATCTTTAGATTTGAGATCCAGTCACACGACGATTAAATGAATGCCTGGCAATTGCTGCAGTTCTTATAGTTCTGGAATAAGT
Organism: Abscondita cerata; assembly: GCA_030710515.1. Taxonomy (NCBI): domain Eukaryota; kingdom Metazoa; phylum Arthropoda; class Insecta; order Coleoptera; family Lampyridae; genus Abscondita; species Abscondita cerata. The sequence continues at coordinate 20,010 of JALBCR010002060.1, forward strand.
TTGCGAAGGAGATATTGAAAAAATACATATGTAATTGCAGGTTAATGGTATTTCATAACGTCCTCGACAATTCTCTAAACAATTTTACTTTAACTAGTTTCCACCTCTTAAGGCTTCCCTGGTTACGTTTGCCGATAAAATGGGCATTTGTAATCCCAATCCCAAATTGAGATTGTAAGTAAATCGCTCACACGCATTTCATAACTACAAATATAATTTTAAATGCAAACCATTGTTCACTTACACTTTTTACTGTCGTCCTGAGTTTTGACGATTTCCGAATCGTCCATAACATAAATTCTTCAAAGTAGCTTATTTCACTAAAAGCAAACAAAAATAAGTTAGTTTTACCAGAAATTATTGGGTCAGTAACATTCACCGTCGCTAACAAGAAACTTGCACGTTTCGGCATGTATTTGAATAAATAAACAGATAATTATTTTACTACAAATTTTTATAACATTTTAACTCGCTAATACTAAACTATTCAACTGCATTGCGTCTCATTGATATTTTCTAATAAAAACACACCTTCTTCACGTTGATATAAAAGTTAAAAGTATTTTTAAGTATCCTTTATCTTTATATACACTTTGTCGTGCGTCCTTCTCTTATGAAAGTTCCATAATGTATAAACAATGCATTTCTAGAAAATCTAATGTTTTAATATTAGCACCAAATTAATGAATTTAAGTTAAAACTAAAAAAACTGATCAATCAGTTGAATTAGATGATAGTGATAATTTAACATGTCGGCTACAAAATGTCTTGAAGTTAATAGGACGTTTCTTTGGGTTTAAATATAAAAAAAATAATTCCTGCTCTAACCAAATTGCACTCAATTCTTACTTTCTCTTTAATTTATAAAAGCAATTATTTTATATTATTAGTTTCCTTCCGGGTTGGTTGACTTACTTTGAAATACTGTCTTTTTAAGACTCTCTACTGTGGAAGTGTATGATGAAAAATCGTCCTTCAAGAAGAACGGGGCGTTTACGCTCCCCAGGCAGGAAACAATACGTAACC